>JAIFTH010000244.1:0-40878 GCA_019968535.1 Fragariocoptes setiger
GTGTGCGTGTGCGTGTGCGTGTGCGTGTGCGTGTGCGTGTGCGTGTGCGTGTGCACGTTCGAGCCCTTGCGCGTACACTTGCACTGAAATGCTGTACTTGTTTGCTCTGTCAACAATTGGCCCATTGTGTGTGTGTGTGAGATCGCTGTCTACTGTTTGCCTCTCGTGATTCACTTCTTCCTTTTCTGTTTGTCACGAACCACTTTTTCATCTTTCGATATTTCTTTTCAACTAAAGCTTAAGTTTTGTTCGCGCTCTCAACGATAACTAAAAGCTCTCTATGCTTTAGCGCGATAATTGTATGCCCATTTTCGTGGCTACCAACGTAGCTTTGAGCTTGCTGATGTTCGCAAGGCCAACTCACTTTGAGATGGCAATAATGGCACAAATACTGGCACGATTAGTACCTACTAGAGTGCACACAGTGTTTTGGTTTCGGTTTCTGTTTTTCCTTCACACTATAACACCAAATATCAGCACACGCACACACATTTACACACTTTAGGTATCGATAGTTCACACCACGATCGACCTATAGATGACTGACTGGCCTTCCAAACCGAACGACTGGCTAGCCGATCGATACACACTTACACTCACACCAGAGAACTAACGTGTGATACATGGAGTGAATGAGGAACTCTTTGCTTGCCTCCTTTTTTATTATTATTTTCATCTTTATTTTATGTGGGCGTGTTGGTTACATTTTATGTGCATGTGAATGTATTTTTATTACCAACTTCGACCCATTACGACTAACATTAGCAGCTAATACTCGTTCGCCAGCCCGTTCGTCCGTTCGTCCGTCCGTCCGTCCGTCCGTACAGTGGTATGATGTTTCACATCACGAACAGCATTACGAAGTGGAAAGCGACGCCACGCCTCGTCTCGTCCCTCTCAGTGAGTTTTTGGCCGAGACGCACACACATACACACACTCAATGAAACTATTGGACGTTGTCAAATGTTGAATGTCATGTAGGCGTTCGCTTTCTCTCTCTCTCTCTCCCTTTCTTTGTGCACGTAAAAAACACTGTTTGCCGCCTCCCAGGCACCCAGAAACTGATTGCCCAATGCAATGTCATGTTAAATTTAGCAGTCAAGAGGAATGAGTAGCCTTTCGATGTTCAGTTCACCACTCAGCGACTACTTGTTTCGAATCGATACAAAGCTGTCGATGCCAACGGGACACTACTTGCTGATAGGCTGCCGACTGGCCGATCGGCCGGCACATCTCACACGGCCGATCACTCGCTTGCTCCATCCATCGAACGTTCGCGATCAATTCACACCGAACCCGCTGGCTATCGATCGCTGGGCTCAGCAACGAATCTGGCCGGCAATCGTTGCCGATCAGCCAGGCAAACGTGTTGAGTGCGTGAATGGCACGCGCGCTGCAGCGATAGATTTACGGCTTCGCTTTCGCATCAACGCGCTCACCGATTCTCTTTCTCTTGTAGCTTGTTCGTTCGTTCGTTCGCTGGCGTGCCACTCTTCACTTGTTTTATAGCAAAAGCTCATACTCAGCTTTAACTCGCTAACTCTTACTCAACGGCAGCAACAACTACGTCGACAGCAATCACGCAGTAACGACAACAACAAAAGCGCACATTTCTCAATCAAACACAACTAAAAGGCGACCAATTTCGAAGGAAAACTCACTTAACACAAACGCGGCTACTAGCGATTACGTAAGCGCTCCATTCATCGCGAGCGCCAGCAGCATCAATCGAAAGTTTATCGATCTCGCTTCTATTCGTGTGACTCTGTTTACCATTTGTTCGTCATCAATGGGTCTCACGGAGTCGCTAGCAATAAGTCAACGACGACGGGACCGACGAAAAGTCAGCCAGCCAATTCACACGTTGCTTTTCTCAGCAAACCAAAAGCAGGCTTGCTTGGGTGCAAGGCAGACGGGCAATCAAGTAAGCCAACAAGCAAGTTAACTGGCGAACGAGGAGGCGTTCAGGCAGGCAAACATGTGCACGTGTAAACAAAAGTTGTCGGATAACAAACAGCACTTTAGCTACAACGTTAGCTCTAACTTCAACTTTAACTTTGAAAATGCCAAGAGTTTTAGAGCACAATACACAAGAGCTCGTTTTTCCCCCTTCTCTGTCCTCCCCGCCCCCTCGTCCCCACATTCTATAGCGTGAATTGAAATCAAATCCAAAGGAGTTCATTCTCAATGGCAATAGGTCACGACGTTGAATGCTAGCAATCATGTTCTGTTGCAACATTGATTTTTGCATGACGACGAAAAATCAGATCATTTTTAATTCGAGCAATCTAAGTCAGAGTTCAGTTTGTTCTTGAATGTCTTTTTATGAGCTCAGATTACCTAACTTTTAAGTTCACTCACACAATTCTAGACAGGCCATTATCGAAACTACAGCTCTCGGACAAACGACACACATCTAAACTATTTTTTTTATAAGTTACATTAACAAAGTCCACGATGAACGAATGTTACATTGTTATCTATAGATTAATTCTTACTCACTTGATTGTGTCACGGTGAAATTGTTTCTCTTTGGCGAACACACGCTCCAGGATCTGGCGCTCTTCGTCGGTCAAATGGGCCGTGGCGCGCGACGACATGAGCGCTGCAGCCGTTGCCTCCTGATTGGGCGGCACACCGTGCTGGTGCACGACAGGTGTGGCCTCAAACGGTAGCTTGTCATGCTGATACTGATGTTGATTCACTGATGAGGCGTTACTATTGGCTGATGCTTGCTGCTGTTGTTGTTGCTGCTGCTGCTGATTAGCGGAAGACTGCGTCAAAGAAGCTATAACGCGCGAAGATGACGACGCCACCTTTCGTTTGATCTTATCCATTGTTGCTTGTTGTTATTTCTTTGGCCTAATATCTTATTCTTGAGCTTCTCTTTTCGAACCACTTGTCGAAAATACACTTGCTCTGACACACACTCACTATTTATCGTTATTCATTCACTTTTTTGTTTTCCTTTGTTTACTTTGGCGTGCTTTCTTCTGTTGTTGCCCTTGCAATAAAACTTCTTTCGAACTATTGTGTGAATGATTGTGATGAATCAACTTTTCGTCCTGTTGCTACTTTTCACTATAACTTTCTGAATTTTAACTTTAAACTTTATTAAAGCTCTTGCTGGCTTGTATGAGTGCGCGCGCGCGTGTGTATATGTGTTTGCCTACATTTGTATTCGTGCATAACACGAGCAAAAATACTGTGATGTCTCTTTCCTAATCTAAACTAGACGATGACGACGACGACAGAGATAAACAAATGACGACGAGCACTTGAAACAACAACTTGAACACATTAAACAAACACACAAAACGTAACAAAACAAAACACGTGCCACACAGCACGTGACACATACGACGACGACGACGACGTTATGTGTAGCGCAACGACGAGGCGACAATTCACCGAGCGACGTGTCGTCGTTGGGGCCAGCATCGAGACTGCGCCCGCTCTTTCAACGCACGATTCATGCCAATTGCCGTTGCTGCTGCCTCAACCGACCGCCACATGTTTCGACTGTTCCGACAGTTTAGCTTGTTTTGGTCGGTGTGCGTGCCTAGCCACGTGCTGACGCATGCGTAGACTCTTAATCTATCGAAATAAAACAGCAGTGTTGTTCAACGCAGTGGGCGATTAGATTTGACTGAGTGTCTTGTGCAATGAATGTGAGCTGTACGTCGCCTACGCCTCCAGCAGAGAGTCTGTTCGAGTACACTTGTTCTGGCCGTCTTGACTGGCGCCGACAACAACAACACCAACCAGAGCTTCGGTTACAACAGCCACTCAAATCGCAACGAGTAAAGATTTAAAATCGCATCATTTCTGGCGCAACTTCCGGCCAACAAAGCGGCACTAAATCCCCGGCTGGCCCCCGGCACGCTCTCGACTTTGCTAATGTGAGTGCGGAGAAATTCTTATCTCCCTCCGCATGTGTGTCGGGGGTGGGGCGAGGGAGGGGTAACAAGAATTGTGCAATTTGACAACCATGTCAGCGATCTGAGTGTCTGCTTCGCTAACTTGGTATTCGTGTTTCGGCCTGACAAGACAAGATGGGCCGAGACATTCTGTTTTGTGCCATGTCTCATGCTGACTTGCGCTAATGAATGTGACTATGTGGCATCAACAGCACAGCGACAATAGTTGTGCGATAGTGTCGCGTCTATCAACAGAATCTTGAATAAATAATAATCTACTTATGCTAATTATTCAGGTAACTACTTAGCTGTATATAATGTCATTTCGAACAAGTCAATGCATTAGAGAAATCGAGGGGTATATTTTGCGCGCCTATCGAAACTCGTAATACAACGTTAGCGGCCAAAATTTGTAATGTCTGATCACGAGTGGTAGTTTATTTGCCGTCGCTGCAGCAGCAGCCTTTAGTCGCGGTCAATATCACGGCCAAGGCGCTAGGAAAATTTCAAGTGGACACGTCATTAGGTTCTGACTCACTCGGTATTGCCCTGCGTATTGTATAACGTACTCGTCTTGGTACATAGTACGTATAGAATAGGCACACAAGAGAGATAGTTCGAGTTTGACTGAACAACTAATGAGCTGCGCCCTCACCTGTTCTCACATAGACTAACTTGGAAGGTCTTGAAGTTGATCGGCGAAAAAAAACCTTCACCAGTGGGGCGCCGAAAACATCCACTCAGACTTGATCGACTGAGAAACTGAGTCAAGTGAAGTAGGGTGAAGTGAAGTGAAACGAAGCAAGTGAAAAAGTGAGTGAGTGAGTGAGTGTGTTAGAGGCAACAACAACAGCAACAAAAAAGTCCCTCGAACAAATGTCGAGTGTCATACGATCAACGCGTTTTGTGTGTGTGTGTGTGTGTGTGTACGTTGTAACGCTCAACAAACGAGCACACAGCAATCACACACAGACACGCGCACACAGTTTTGAAAGTGCGCTCGCACGTACGAAGGGGGCCGCCACAGACTACTGGTCACTAGTGATCGTTCAAGCGGGTGTATTTCCGGCCACTAACGAACTAAATTGTACAATGTTCTTCAATCTACGCCACGAGACTGTGAGCAGCTGTATCCAGCTTGTGACACAACTAGTAACTGCAGCTAGAACCACTATACTATAGCTAACTAAGCACAGCTTGAGTTAGCAGTTGCAACCGTTGATTATTAGCATACACACAAAATCGATATACACTAAGAACCAATGTGACCGATTCAGCCAATGACTCACATACAACTTCAAGCGAGCGGTGTCGAACATTAGTTGCGAGACTGACGTGTTCAATTGCCAATCGGCTAAAAGAACGCTACCAATCGGACGATGGAGAGCAGCGTTGGCTAGACATCAAACAGTCCCAAGTGACTTAGCAACCGACAGGCTCATGCATACTTGGCAATTTGTCCACTCCACAAATAGAGATCTCACAAAATTAAGCCAGCCAGTGATGCGGCGACAATATTCAAACTCTAGCTAGATAAAGCGAGTGGCTCGTCGTTGATTAAAATTCACGATTCGCCGGATACGCAGAACGAGTGCGAACAGTTAACGTAGTCTCCGGTTGTCGTGTGCGATTGTAACCATTGATGAGGCGACAGCGAAAAACTATTGCCTCGCCATTGTATGTCCTTGTGTGGCATTGGTGCCCTTCTTCCCCCGCATAACAGCACACTCACAACGACGACGATCAGGGCTGCACTAACCATCTTCATTACTCTATTGGCAAGCCTCAAAGCATCAGTGGAAACCAATGCCGGGAGATTTGGCACCGATTTTTTTTGCGGAGATCGGCTAGATCTGTTGTGAGTTGCGACTGCTGCGCTGCTCACAACAGACAATAAACCACTTGTCTTAGGCTAAGAACACTACTATAGTATGTTGAGTGGCGTCAAACATTATGCACACAGTACTAAGGCACACTAGCAATTGGCTCAACAATACGATTACAGACAAAACTACTACTCGAATAGATATGGGCGAAAAATATTGTTGTCTATGTACATCTAACCCATGATGCTGTGGGTAATATGCTTCTAGCATGCATGCGCACTGATTCGTTCACTCTTCGATGATTAGCTGGTGAAAATTGCTTCATGTACCGTTTTGTGCGCGACGGTGGCCCATTCTCTGACTTGGGCGGACGAGCGAGCGAACTCCAATCTTGACGAGCGCAGATGCCTACAGAGTTCAACGTGCAGAAATGAGATATGATGCAATCTGATCGGCGTCGCGTCAGATTGCATCACAGTCGCACATTGTATGATATGTCATACTGTTGTTGTATGTAAACATGCTCCATGTATCAAGAGTACGACAGAATCTACGTCTCTACGACTCTAAGTCTAACTGGTCTAACGGTCGATCATCTCAATGATCGCCTCTCATCATCAGCGATGCCGACACACAGCTAAATTGATTGCTGTACTATTCGTAGTAATGACAGTGCAAGAAATAGCAGCAGTGGAGACGCATCTAGATGAACGACTACAAAACTCATGCTCAAAAGCGAGCTCATACTGGCTTTACGAGATGAAGATAGCACCACCACAATGTCATTGGGTCAACGTAAACAACGTGGCCTCTTGCTCAAACCACACAACTTGGCACAACTTAGCCGTCTCAAACTATTTGAGGCCCCGTGGGGTCCAGTGTTAATCAGCAAGTGCGCGATGTAGCAGTTAAGCAAACATCGAACTTCGACTCGTCGATCACGAACTTATGGTTTTGTCAATGGTTCGGTCGATCGATATTTGTTGCTGTCATTATTGTTGTGGGTGTTATTGTGAGTTACTTGTTGTTATCAATCATTGCTGCTTGCGTGTTTGTCACAACACACAAATGAAAATCTAAATGAATCCAAATAACTAATCATTATTTGTTCTCCTTGAAATAATGCTGACTCAATCACTGCAGCTAATACTACTGTTGTTTTTTTCCTAGACATTGCTGTTGATGCTGCCATATGCCACGGCGTCGGAACCCAGTAATGAGGCCCAGGTATTCTATTTCTGGCGCCTCGTTGATTGGTCTTTCGAGCATCATTATTTCTGAGATGATGAGAGAGACGAGAATTAAACAGGGGCATGCACACAAACAAATTGCGAGTGTCTCGAAAATGTGTTTGCACAGAAAAAAATCATTGTAGCATAACAGACGTATCAAACATGTGTATAACGGTCACAGCGTGTCGCCTCTGCTCTAGTTATTATGCCGATTTATGTCAGAGTCGAATGTCATTAAAGCATACGCGTCTAGTTATGTGTTCGCCATTTACAGGCTAAGGTATCAGTTGGTATGTGCTTTTGGCGTTGCATCGCGATCAGAGCCCAGTAGAAATTTGAGTTTATCTTTAATCGACTTGAATAGATCTTTTGAAGCAATCCTCTGTAGTTACTGCTTCCTCTGTTGATAAATAGATCTGGTGTAAAAGATTATCCACTAGTATAAAAATTGATGAAATCGCTTGTAATAAAATCGCAGCACACAGTAAGTGAGAAAACATCCCATGTTGAATAAAAGAAAGGGCTCGAGTGGTAGTTCGGCGAACTTAACTGAGAGAACTCGATCCATCTGAAGTACATGGTGCACGCAATAATGGAAAGTGTATCAGCGAACGTCATTTTTGGCGCGTTTTCAATGGAACTTGATAGTTCAAATTCGCTTTCTTTGTTTAAAATTGCGCGCGCGCATAAAATTGCGACGTTAACATTTTGTACGTTTCAGTGCGTTTGGGCTGTAGTTCACGAAATGACAATTGGTGCTCACTTTCTTGCAAACTTGCCACCGATCGGCATTACAACTGCAGGAATTTGCTGTTATCAAGCCGATGTTGTTGACGCGTCTGCGATGCTCTGTGCTTATGCATGTACAGAGACTACGAGAAAGGCGTGATTGACTCACTGCCAGCATGACACTCCGCTCCTTTACATCAGCAGCAAGCGTGTAGTAGTCTCCGCTACACACTCACGCAATACACGCAAGGCTTAAAGTTCAGGCAGGACAGTACCTACACACACGCCCTGTCTTGTCAAATTTTCGACGTACATTTAAAGCCTAGAGTATGATGAAAAGATCGCGAAATGTCAATGATGAAACAAGTTCCATTTTTGCGTCGCTATTATTATCACTGCTGTCACTTTATTATGGTATCGCATCAATTCTGAAGCTAATCATAATCTGACAAAAAAACAAAAATCAACCGTAAATGTCCGTGCTAGTCTTGCCTCGCTCTATTATTATTATACCATATTATCACATTATCAACAAAATTATTGTTATTGATACACATAAGCACCCGTACAGGGGCTTCATTGATTGATACACATCATAGAGAGCAGCCACAGGAATAGATTGGATATACAAGCATACAATAATCACTCACTCCAGATATTTATTAGGCTAAATATATAGCTATCAATCTAACAGCAAGACGAGCGGTTAGGACTAAATTATTAGGGCAATGGATGAATTGTTCGAATTCGAACTAAATGACCAAGTTGGTCATAATGGGCCGGCAGGGTCCACGAATGATAGTAGTACTAGTATTGCCCCCGGTGAGCAGAATTCTAGTGCCCCCAAACAAAAACACCAACAGCAGCAGCACCGACGATTTCTATCATGCAGATCCATGTTGCTTGAGGAGGAGGATGAAGATGAAGAAGACGATACGTTGAATTTGGTGCAAACTACGAAGCTTCAGTCTCATCTGCCACACAAAATCCATATTCTTGATGATGAAGACCCCGATGCCTTATTCGAGCCCTCCATGTGCGATCTTGATCCGTGCGATGAAATCTTGCCGATCCCTGAGACAGGTATTAACACTTACGGGCAAGTGAATATTTGCGAGAAAACTGTCAATCCATCCATGAGTCTCAAGACCGGCACGAAGGACTTTGAATTGCTCAGGGTGTTGGGCAAAGGCGGCTACGGAAAAGTGTTCCAGGTCAAGAAGGGTACTGGACCTGACCAGGGCAAGGTGTTCGCAATGAAAGTTTTACGTAAGGCCAAGATTGTAATCAGCCAAAAGGATACAGCACATACTAAGGCCGAACGTAACATTCTCGAGTCAATCAAGCACCCATTCATCGTCGATTTGATTTATGCCTTTCAGACTTGTGGTAAACTATATCTTATCTTAGAGTATCTACCTGGAGGCGAATTATTTATGCACTTGGAGCGCGAGGGCGTGTTCTCCGAATACACGGCGTGCTTTTACTTGGCAGAGATCACGATGGCATTGGAGCATCTGCACAAGTATGGAATTGTTTACAGAGATCTAAAGCCAGAAAACATTTTATTGGATCGAGATGGGCACGTAAAACTGACCGGCTTTGGTTTATGCAAAGAGGCTCTGGAAGATGGAGAAACGACGCATACTATGGAACTGTGGAGTACATGGCACCTGAAGTCTTGTTGCGATCGGGACACGCAAAATCGGTCGATTGGTGGAGCTTAGGTGCGGTGATGTTCGATATGCTCACTGGTGGCCCACCGTTCACTGCTAGCAGCCGTAGGAAGACAATCGACAAGATATTGCACTGCAAACTTGTTCTTCCGAACTACTTATCGCCAGATTCGAGAGATCTCATCAAGAAACTGCTACGACGCCAAGCGACGCAGCGCCTCGGTTCAGGCGCAGAAGATGGAGCTCAAATACGCGGCCACCAATTCTTCAAAAATACTAACTGGAATGATCTGTTAGCGAAGCGCGTCCAACCACCGTTCAAGCCGGTCCTCTCGTCTGACGACGACGTTAGCCAGTTTGATACAGAATTTACGAAGCTCACTCCCATTGACAGCCCCGATGAAACAATCCTGAGTGATTCGGCTAATATGGTCTTCAGAGGCTTCACATACGTGGCACCATCTATTTTAAATGAAGCACCCTATCAACAAAATCAGACACAAAATAACACCGCTCAGCAAAACACCCACAAGATGGCCTATTGTTAGGATATAGAAAAGAATCATATACTAGTAATCATGGAAGATATATATTATCAATATTATTTAGCCAATCGTTGATTATGCCATCACAATGTCCCCTTTTTGTTACATAGCATATAATTGAAGAGACAAGAAAAACAATCATGAAATTCCTACATACATTTGTAAAACTTTGTGCGTCATGGGAAAGTTACAAGGCCTCCATTAAAATTTCGAAAATGTTTATTGGTTGTCATGATAACTGGCCATCTGTCACTTCGAATCCTAACGAATCTAAGTGTTATGCAATTAATAATAAAAGAATATAAATAAAAACCCGTAGTGAATTGCTGAAGTTGTTCATGTAGGAGTGATAAGATTCTCTATTTTTTAATATTCCAATCTTTACACATTTGTAATCACGTTTGTGTTTACTTAAACAAAGGCAAGCTACAGACGATCAATGTATTCACAGACTGCAATAAAAACACACTCATAAAATAGTTGTGATAGTTTAGACTCGTTCGCGAGATTTCGACTTTGACCTTGAGGCTTGTATGTTCATTTGATGCTGGAGTTTACGGGATAATTCATCAATCGGCATTGCATGCGGCACGTCGTACGGTTGCTGATTACGAGAACTTTCTTGGCGTATAGAGTAACTGAATGCTCGTTCATTCATGTGTCCTTTCTTATAGATTCCTGAGTGATATGAATTCGTATCGTCGGGTGATGACAGCTGAGCACCATTGTCATTGTGATTGTTCTCATTGGCATTATTGTAGATTTCGTCATCGGCTCCGGTCTGGGTAGATGATCGGCGACTTCCGTTTGGTCCGCTCGAGTTGGACCGAGACGATTTATGATGAGATCGAGGAGTTTTGTTGCCGTTCATGAGCTCTTGTTCTCTCCCTTGCAACTCATTGGGGTGATAGTGAGGATCGCGATGTCCAGATGTTGGCGGTCCTGGTAGAATTCTATGTCTTGGTGGGTGCTGCAACTGATTAGCACGTTGGTAATGCATAGAGTTGTCGTAACTCGCTCCATTGTGGTCATTATAGTGCTCAACACCAAATCCGCCATCATGTCCATTTTCCATCGGTTGCAAACGACGCACGGAACCTCCTGCGTGGCTCATAGATAGTTGATCACCACTTATGATATTGCCAGCCTCATCCACAAAGTAATTGCCGTTTGCGTTTCCAACAGCGGCGGCTGTTACCGGTGAACAGCGAACCAAAGTAGTGGCTGCACTTGGCCCGTCTGCACCATTTGGTATGCCATAATAAGGATGGGGATTGTTATAATAGCCAGAATCGTCCATGGGAGGTATGTGTTGCTGTTGCATATTGGAGCGAATCATAGATGATCCGTCTGGCGTATCCATGAATATTGGCTCGATAGGAGCTCCAGGATGGATCGGAGGCCCCACTAATTCCATACCAGGCGGAGGCACTCCGAAAACTATTGGCATACCTTCCAAATGCGGCGGTAAACACTTTTTGAGCTCTTTTTGTTGCTTGAGCCATTTTTTTCCTGCTTTAGATTTTAGAAATTCTACCGACGGTTGTACGGGAACTAATGTAGGCATTGGTCCTCCTTTGGGAAAGTCATTCGGCAAAAATGGTGGCAGGCTGTGAGGGTAACCATTGTTTGGCCCGGGCACCACTCCGATGTCTGAAATAGATCCAGGCAGTGGCGGTGCGCCATAGCGCATATCTTGAGCATAAGGTATGGAACCAGCCATCATGTGAAACGGAATCGGTGGTGGTTGTGGTGGCGGCATCTGTCCCGACAACTGTTGTACGAACGCATTCGGATCAAGTCCAAGTTTGGCACTTTTTTTGACAAGTTTTTTCATTTGTTTTGCATCCAACGTTGTAAAGTCAGGATGGATTATAGACGGCTTAGATTTTTTCGATGGAGCACGCATCGTCTGTGAGCCTTTATAAGGAGCAACTAAGCGAATCGGTCCATTGGGCCCCATAACAATGGGCATACCAAGTGGTGGTTGTGCTCCGTTAGCGAACATTGGTTGACCCACGTGTGATCCCGCTGTTGACATAGCTTTTGCGTGTAACTTTCCTCGCAATAGAGTGGACGCAATGGAATTGGCTGCCAATGATCGAATACTTTTGAGAGTGTTTCCACGCGAATGTGGCAATAAGTTTTGAACGCTTTGGTGTGGAGGCAACATACGGCCTTCCAATTGTGGAGGGGGCGCACCAATAATGTGTGAATGTCTTGAAGTCTGAGACCATTGTTTAGGTGCTCCTTGAATGTTGGCACATGAACCTCGTTGCTGCTGATAACAGTCTGAATGTCGATCGTGATCGTCGAGACCGACACGTTCAACACAATCTAAATGATGCATACTTTTGGACAATTTGGGTGCAAGACGAGAGCTATTTGGCATGTTGCGTCGACTGGATCGAACCGATTGATCCTGAAGATGCCGTTGATCACAATAGTCACCGTCATGCGGCTGATGCGATCGATAAAGTTCATCAGCGTTATTAAGATTGAAATTATTCACTCGTTCAGCGTGGCCACTATCATTGGCATCGTGATTATTCGACGAACGTAAGCGGCGACTCTTTTGGGTTCGATTACTACCATCGTTGTTGTGAGATTCCAAATCAGTGGTTGATTTTGATCTTGACTTTATGCTTGATGCTAACGATCGACGATCATGTTCGCGTGCCTTGATCTCGTTGTTGGCGCTGCTGCTGGACAGTGCTGTAAGGTCAGCACCGATTTGTTTGGCATACATTGTATCGGCATAAGCGTGGAAACAGCATCTAACAAGCGCATTTGCCGGTGCCTCACGCTTACATATAAACGCATGACATTCTAGGACTTTGATACCAATTGTGCGTCGCAATATGCACGCAAACACAGGTGGATGACTTGGATCGGCATTTTTTGAGTACGGCGAATCTAGTGGCAAAAATTTTGCCATACTATTTGTGTCGTAATTGTAGTTTGTGGATTTTTTTCGGCCATCATGTGTGTGATGATTGCCTGTCAACGATTGATAAATATCGGTATTCTCTTCGGCTGAATCTTGAGCTCCGTTCGTTCCGTGATAAATTGGGGGTGTACGATCGTATGTTGAGCCAGGACTGGACTGTGAAGCTTGCGACGTACCCATCATGACAACATAACGAACGGCAGCACAATAATGCAACGAGTCGATCTGAAAGAAGCGCTTCACTTCACGACCGCTTTCGTCGATATTCTCCAGCAAAATACCATTGCTCCAGACGCTGAGCCACGAATCGATGCCAGCCTGGCCTGACACTAGAGACGCATGATCAGGATACAACTGGCGCAAAGGTTCCTGAATACCTTGCAGACCATCTTTAGTGAAATGAGGCACGGCCGAGCCTAGATAGATCACACGACATCTACATATCGGAGTTGTGGAATCTTTGTCGACATTGTTCGACTGATTGCTGGTTCCGCTACTGCTGTTGTTGTTACAATCGCCACTATTCATGATTGATACGTGCAATCAGCGGAGTTTTAATGAGCACTAATACTGTTTGGCTGGGATTTGGAAAGATACACTTGTTGTCTTCGGTAATTAGTCTTGATGTATGTGAGCTTACTTGAAAGTGTGTATGCGTGTGTGGACAGTCGGGCCGATAACGGCCAGCCTGCCAAGTATGTTTGCTTGCTGGTTTGTATTATTGCTGTGTGTTAACAATCATCTTCGCTGGATATTTGAATATTGGTGCAGGGAATTACATCATTTTCTTTTTGTGAATATGTACTTGTTGCTTATTATTCGTACTATGCGTGCATCAAAATATGTACAAAACAAAGGTGTATTTTTAGTACCTTGATTGGTTGACAACACAACAATTGTCGATGTGTGTGCCGTGAAGTGAATCGCTCAAGATGCCATGTCTTGATTTATTTGTCTCAATGAATTGACACTTTGACAATGACGAATGCTCACTTTTCGTATGTGCACATTCGAAAATTGGCAATGCTGCTTGCTAGCTGGTAAGAAGTTTCGTATGATTATCACCTTGCATTTGTGTGCCTATGTGTGCGTGTGTGTGTGCGTCTGTATGTTTTTCGAGATGCCGCTGCTGCCGTCGGCGCCAATAACTCCTGGCGACGTTGAATGTTGAGTTAATAGTTGCGAGCTAGTCAGTGAGACAGCTAAGGTAGAGAGAAGTCAAAATTGCACAGGAATCACGCTTACTGTTGTATTCACATAATAACACGAATGTGTTTTTTGTTGCTGACCCTCGTCAGCGAGTCGCGCACACAAGCACATTAAAAAAGCAAGGCAGCAAGGGCCAACAAGTGGTCGTGTGCATGTGGCCATTCTCTGTTGCTGTTGATGCTGCTTGTTGTGCATTGACTTAAAAACTTGCCTCTGTGTATTGGAATGTTTCTACAGAGTGCGAACTACTGCTGCGCTTACTCTATGCTTCAAGCGAACGCTTGTGGAAGGTGCGCTCGGTTCGTTAGTGCACACAGCATTCGCGTACACCCTGGCACTATGTATGCACACATGCACACTTGCCTACACACATTCTCACAGACACACGTACAACTAGAGTGAAAGAACTTGTTGTGTGGCTCTCACTGTTCGTTCTTCTCACAGAACATTCCTCTTCTTCTTGTTGACTCCAAGAATTGATGGCTGGACCAAACGAAGAAAACGTGTGTTTTTGTATGTGCTTGTGTATGTATGTGCTGGCCGCATCAGCAACACTCTCTGTGCGAAGTTGTTGGTGCACACAAACGCATCTACAAAATCAGCTTTCGTTCTGTTCGCTTGGCCAGCAAGCGAAAGATGCATCGGTCGGAAGAAATTGATCAAGAGTTTGTACACAAACACATGCACAGACGAATAGACGGACAGGCCAAGGTTGCAATGTCTGGTTCGCTGACATACGAGTCACTCGATGAGGGCACTCACTCGAGTCAACGGCTCCAGGGCTCGTTCGTTTGCTAGCTTGCTTACAAATCATCGTGTGAGTTGGTGTAACTTCTTGTTAGCTTATGTTGCACGCTTGCGTGCTTGTGTGCAAATGCAATCATAATAGTAATAATAACTAAACAACGAGAAGACCAATAGCAATGAGAAGAAGGGGAAGAAGTAACGAAGCTGTGATTGGTTGAAATCGAGAATCTCAATGATTCTAAGGATTGATACTTTTGCCTGCCGTTGTGAGCTAACAGTATGCATGCATGCATGTGCCTCTCTTTCTTTCTCTCCCCCTCCCTCTCGTTAATATCGAAGCATGACAGTGTGTAAGCGTTAAAGGCTATTTGACCGCTTTGTATATACTCAATAAAGCCAAGTGACCAATGAATGCTGGACAATGCAATGTGCTGATCAAAGAGAACCGATCAACAAGCTAACTAATCAGCGAGCGGGACATTATATGAAAACAACAATGCAATCTAACTGCACAATATATGAACTGTAGCTATAGGGCTGGTGTGCTGCCACACAGCACGAGCGTCTACTTTACATGTACTACCACGACACCTTATCAGTGACTGATCAAACTCTTCGCACTGATAATTCACAGCTAACTTGATATGCGCGAATGTCATACGAATCAGATAAAAAATGCCTGATTAATTTAGCCTGACGTCCTGAGAGCGAGCCATCCATAGAGACTTCTTAGAAACGATCTGGTTGAATTTAAACCTAAAAGTGCAATCATAACAGCAACACTTAACACGTGCTTGCTTGCTCTTGTTCGATCACAAGGTGAATGACAAATTTCCATTATCTTGTTGCTGTGTTTTGAGAATTTGTCACAAAAAAGACAAGCAACGAAAGCTCGATCAACAACTTTGACTAATTTTAAATCTCTGACGATAACATCTGCGCTTGCTATGAAATTATTCAATGCAAGAAATGCAAAGAGAAAAAAGGTAATTCCGATTCAATCTGTCAAGATTATCCATTCACCTGATACTTACGTTGAAAGATCTGTAGTACGCTGTTGTTTACAGTGAGACTCGTAAAAACTTGCTTGTTGACCGCCAACAGAGTTCGCGCTGAACATTCGATCTCAATACGAATCAACGATTTGGCAACACGACCAAGTCACCACGGCTCGATGAATTCAGATGAGCGATCAATGCGTTCAATGTTTCAATATTGACCATATGCATATATCGCTACGATGAATTTGGTTCATTCACGACAACTTTCAAAAGTCAAAAGTTGATTCTATGAATTGACAATGACTAAGAACAGACACGTTGATTGATTGGTAGCTTTTCTACATGTAACTTTGTTCACTTTAAGAATAAGATGGCAAAGAGTACCTGTTCGTTCACTATGTCGTTTATGTACGCATGTATGTAACGGTATGCACTGTTTCATCTCATTATCTTCGTCGTTCGACTTGTCTGAGTGAATAGATTCAACATATCTCCGCTTGGATCAACAGTGAACAGTGTAACAATGGAGCGCACCATTGTGGGTACAGTTGTCTGTTGAGCTCTTCTTTTCATTGACTGGCCAACATTTTAGGCCAGGATCTCACACGAAGTTTCATCTTCTCATCCTCGATCGTTCTCTTCGACAAAACGATCACGACAGAGCTAACGATAGCAAGCGCGTGATCACTATTAATTCATTTGTTCTCATAGCTAGTTGCGTTCAAAAAGATACACAACACAGGTGCTAATCGATCAAATTGGGAGTCTCTAAACTACAACAAGATTTGTTTTCACACTTGCAACAGATTGAAATGAAGAACATAGATCTCATGTGAGAATAAATCAATTCGAATAACATTATTACAAGCAGCTTATGCAAATAAAATTAATTCTTTGCAAATGATTAATCATTGCAACAAATCCAGCGCTATCATCTCGACGTCGACGCAATCTGCTCGATGTGTCGACGTCGATATTTTGCGCTTGTGACGACAGCGTACGGCTCAAGTGAGCGTTTTGCATGCAAAAGCAGAACACTAACTGCAAGCTAATACCGCTTGTATCAGTCGTGAATCAATTATCCAGAATCTACGGCCACCGGCGCGGATGCTTGTTGTCCGCATCTGCTGCTTACCGAATTGATACTATCTCTATGTTCGAGGCCTGTTATTTGTATCGACATTAATGACGCCACAGACGAAGATAATCGTGTTCACAATGTCCCAACAGTAAATTGCACTAGGATGCAAATTTCACCGCCAGTGAGTTCTATAAAGCGGGATTTACCGAATCAATGTATTGTTGAACTAGCAATGCAATGTTTAGTGTAACAAACTCAGAAGCAGATCTTTCGACTGAGAGAAAGAGTTGCTATTAGAGAGTTAAAAGTGACCAATTATAATGATTATTAATTCGGTTACTTGCTTCGAGCTGTTAGTCGCTGCAACGGAGCATTCTCTCATCTTCATTTCGTAGCTCATTTCATTAGTACAGCTCGTAAAATTTCTAATACAACAGGCTATAATAAAAAACCAACATTTGTGGGCAAACCAATCAAACATATACAACAATCAAAAATGCTATCAATTATGAATAGCCATGTAGATGGTTTGCGTGAGCTACTAGCCGTTGTGTGTTATCGGCACAACTAGACGGCAAGACATTTGGTTAACATCGCTTGACCCATTAGCTGATTTTGAGAAGCAATAGCGATTTTGTCGGTTTTGGATGAAACGGAACTGTATTTACTCTTTCTGAACTAGTACATTGGAACATAGATCGAGATTATTGTTGTTGCTGCTGCTTATTGTCAAACAACAACAAGTGAATAAAACTTGTAGTTTAACTCACGACATACAACAGGACAACGCTTCACGCATCATCCACTGAAACGATTTGTTGAGCACAAGGCTATCTGCTGTCGTAGTTATCCCCAATTCTCAAGAGTACAACTCTTGAGAAATAAACTCTTGATAAGTAGACGAAAAAACCATCAATGAAAAAACAAGAAGCAAAACAATGACAAAAAATAGTTTGTCCAACTAAATGTTAGCATCGTTGAGGCAACAATCTAACCACTCTATGACAGAATCTCGCAGCCAAACTCATTCAATGCAGCCGTAGATGGAACAAACAAGCGGTAATTGGTATCCGCTAAGACGGTCTTCCTTTCTGCAGCTTAACACAGTTATGATTTTTTACTATCACAAGATATGACAAGCGATAGAAGATTGTCAGGCGCTTGAGGCGAGATCGTGACTGAGCAAAAGACGGAGACATTGAACGAACGATTGCCGGCCAATCAGCGACCGACGAGTACGACACTCCTATCAAAGTACTTTGAAGAAAATAAACTCTTTGCTTTATGTTGGATGAATAGAATGAATTGGTCGATCATTGCCAAGGAAAATGTCGGCCGTGCTTTGTCGTGGCGTACAGTCACAATTACTTTCTACGTAACGCGGCCGAATTTGACTTGAGAGCAGAGAGCAAAGATTAGCAACGAACAGCTCCATTATTTGTTACCCGTTGTTGCTTCTACCACTCAACACTATTACTTTTTTCACCGTTAGCGACATAAGTCTCTTTTGAACACACAGACACAAGTGCATCAACGCAAGTGAGTCAGTCCAAAATGAAGCAACGACGGCGATTAGTCCAAGAGACCAATCGATCAATAAAAAATCGATTTGTACTGCTGTCCAGTGTCCCTGTTGATTTGAAAGAACAACGACAAAACCAACCAACTTTGAACGCAAAATTACTTAATGGATTGAAGAATTGTGCCTGTGAGACAGAGTGAATCCTTGCCCACCTGCGCTACTAAGACTAAGCTAGCTGATCTTATTGATCCATGGCTTATCATCAATGTCGTTAAGTTTTATGTTTTGCCCTGGATTACTTTTTCTCAAACTTGTAAATGTTTCATCTGTTTTGATCAGGTGTTCAAACTGTACACGTTGAATCTATCCTAGACGAGTCGCCGGAAAAGGAGGTGTTGATGCTGGAAAAGCTACCGTTTGAAAGAAGTGCGCACAATGAATCAAATTCATTAATCGACTGGCACTCTTAAGCGGACGAACTCATCTCACGACGCATGTCTCGCACAATCAATGATATATATGCGTACATATGTATTTCCCGATGAGCTAGGCGAACTCATGGCAGAACAACTGCTACTTTCTGTTATGACATCTTAATAGATAGTGGTGAGGCTCTTTGTTCTGAACAATTCTTACTACTTAATGAGAGAGTGCTCAAGAGTCAATCCTGTCTCGTTTCAATTTCCTCAATTGACAAGTTCCATATCAATGCAATAACACATTTGTTGAAATAGTAAAAGAAAGTCTAACTTTGAGATCTGCTTCAAGTCATTTGGTCCATGGATTATTCGAGTCAAATTAATGCTTATAATACGATATTTTTTACAAGATTAATTATCGAAAATCTCAGAGTACAATATCAGTTATCGATGATCTACATTATATGCATCTCTGATTCAATCTATAATCTTGAGTTCGAAATGGCGATTCAAATGTGTTTGAGACGCTCGAGTCTCTTCTCCATCTCGTTTTGGTTGGCTACCGACTCTTTGGTTGTCGATGCTGATGCAACTGCATCTTTGGACGGTGTGGGAGCTGTTCTCAGTTTGCTACTTAATTCGACGCCAATTTCGTCTAATACTTCATTCATAATAGCGTCTCCTTCGGCCTCTTCTTCGCTGTCGTTGAAAATCTCACTAAACATTTGTTCCATCGCTTCGTCTTTCATATCCATTTTTGCGTTCTCCATTTTGAACTGCTCCATCTGTCGGGACAATTGTTCAGGCCGCAGGGCAGTGTTACTGGAAGCAATTGCACTGGATGCCGACGCTACAGCGGCTGCTAATTTATTGTTGGCTTGCATGCTCGTAGCGTGACCCGATATGGTGCCAATTTTTGACTTGACTCCGACGGCCCGACTTTTTTCCGCGCGAACCCGGATCAATTGTTTGGCCAACGTTTTGGCCAATGATTGATCGCCTTTATTTGCAGCCTTCTTGATTTGACTTTCGAGATCTTTTTCTTGGCGCTCGAGGTCCATTTGGGTGCGATCGCATGAACGCGTCGCTTGGCGCAATTCTCTTTTCTGTTGTTTCGCCGCTTCGGCCTCGAGTTCCTTTTTGGACTTGAATAAATCGCTTAAAGGCATCGTGTTAAGTAGAAGTTCCTTTAATTAAAAAAAATGAAGATCTGTTGACACTCGCTTAAACTAGCAGTGAAATGTAGCAATTAGGTGACTCATGGTTGCTGGTCTCGTTTACGGTCAAATCATGCAAGCAATTCGATCGCACTGTTTACAATTGCGCGTTTTTTACGATCAGCTGTTTTTCGATACACACGCACATCGAGCCAAAAAATAAATCATTCTCTTCAGCGCATTGTTGTTAACTGGTGTGCGATCTATGATTTTATTGTTCCATTATTTTGACAATTTCTATAGATTAACATTCCATAGTTTAAAGTGTCGAATCAAATGATCCGTTACTCTTTGTCGTTGACAGGCTCCTGTTGCTTCTTCCACGACCACTCAGGCTCAGTTGACGTATTGTCTTTAGGTTCGTCCACTTTGAATTGATCTTTTTTCACCGATTTTAGTGTGACTGTGAAACCAATTTCCTTGCGCGCATTCAACAGCATTCGCTCGATTTTCGCCTCATATTTTGGCACTTTCTTGAGTGGTGGCTTGACAAATTTACCTCTCAAATCGCTCACCCGGTTTGACAACTCATGAATCTCGAGGTCTTTTCTACCAACCTGATACTCTATGTCCCACTTTTCACTTTCAAGGTGTGTTAATCGATCATGAAATTGTTTGCACAATAATTGAAGCTCACCTTTGGGCAAATAATCGTACAGAAGTGATTGTTTTAGATTTCAGTATTGAAGAACACAGACAACCAGTGGTGCTTGTCGAAACATGACACACCCTTAAAGAGTTGATAATTCAAATACTCACTCTCGCTCATTGTGTCAAAGTTCTTTTTTGGCCCACATCGATCTGCGATAACTTTCCTTCGTTCGGCCGCTTTTGCCTCCTGTTGACGCTTCAATTCTTCGGCAGCTTTGCGTCGCAACAACAGGCGCAACTTTTTCTTCCTTTCAGGTGTCATAAATCCTTTCTTTTTGCTTCTGATCGCAGCTTGGGCCTCAAGGCGAGCTCGAACCTCAGCTTTTTTGCGATCACGCTCTTCGCGCTTACGCTGTTCTTCCTATTTGTGATGTGATCAAGAATTTGATACTAGGATGAGTATATTGTGAACGAGTCGAAAAAATAAGCTATGTTGCAATTCACTCACCTGACTCAAAGTTTCGTTCATTGTAAATGTTTTCCTATAATCGTTTGCGTCAAAGATCGATTATTAGGCAATTTCTGTTATCAATTAGGTATCAAAATCTCTGTAGTTGATGCGAATTCGAACTCTTGACTCAAATTCTGATCGGTGACAGTTGTATTATTTCCAGTAATTGTACTCACTTTCTGAAGAAATCAGCATAAAATTGCGCTTGATTTTTAAAAGTGAAGAACTTAGACTATTGAGACTGATCATATCGTATGAGCTTCCTCTCTGAGTGATTCTTTGCTCCCTCCAAACTTAAGACTCTTGTGGAGGATGCTGTGTCAGCCCTTGTTGTCGTTCTATTATGGTCGCCATATTCGGAATCTAAATTGATGTTGGCCTATTCTGTTGACACGAACGTCAACAAACTGTCACAAGTATGCATAAACTAACAACAACGAAAACTATCTCAAACTTCTCTCTCGTCATCAATTGTTTCAACAGTTCTCGTGCAAGAAAAAACTTGTTTAGGTATTGAGAGATTGTTGAGATAGCAAATTAAACGAAGCAGTTAGATCCTCGTAAAACATCTATTCTTGCCAATAATGAATGGCCTCATGGAGCAACAATATAATTACGTAAACAAATGACGCTGCACATAATTTGAACTCTCTGCAGTTGTTTTGTTCAAACTTTCGCTTCTAATAGCTTCATTAGCAAACAGAACAACAATAGTCTGTCTAAGAACTCCTTAGATTTCACTCTAACCATAACATTGCCTCTCGTCCCGTAGGTTCATTTTTCATCATAGCTCACGATATAGCGGTGACCATGTATCGGCAAAAGCAGTCTCGTCACGGGATTGCTCTCTTAACGATAATTGAAATATCTCCTGTGAAAGTGGAAAAATAAGAAAAGGCATCTGTCGGTTAGGTCTTGATGCTGCTCGTTTAGATATTTGTTTCTTTCTAAGCTTCAATCTACATTGTCTTTTTGGACTTATCTGCCATTATAAGAAGCAATGGCGACGGGAAAAATATTTGATAATTCACCAACCCAAAACTCCGATCAATATCGGTTTATGTTATGAGCGAGACTTTGAAACGATATGTATTTTCTCAACGAATTATCCTATGCCTAAACTAATCAAAAAATCTTATGTGTGCCGATTTGTAATGACAGACAAATCGGTCAGGCAGATCTGTCCCATTCCTGCAAATGCAGTTTGTTGGCCCGGTTGGGACCATGCGTATTTTCGAATCGCGATACCCAAAACAAATCACTTTGAATAGTATTTATGTAATTAATCGAATAAAAAGATCGAGGATATTTCATTATAATAATGTCTGGACGCAGACCCGAGCATATTGCTCCGCCGGAGATATTCTACGATGTCGGAGAAGCCAGTAAATATACATCTAATACGCGCATTATTGGCATTCAAGAGGCAATGACACAACGAGCAATCGAATTGCTAGGATTATCAGACGATTCAGATTGCTTGTTGTTAGATTTAGGTTGTGGGTCTGGACTTAGCAGTCAAGTGATAGAGGAGTGTGGCCATAAATGGATCGGAGTAGACATTAGCGAAGCAATGATCAATGTCGCATGTATGAAACGTGTTGAAGGGGAGCTCGATGATTTACAAATTATCAAATCAGACCTCGGTGACGGCCTACCATTCAAACCAGGAACATTCGACGGTGCCGTTAGCATATCGGCTCTTCAATGGCTATGTAACGCTGATAAAAAATCTCACAGTCCAGCCAAGCGACTGTATCAAATGTTCTCATCGTTATACACATGCTTGAATCGACAAGCTCGTGCAGTCTTTCAATTTTATCCTGAGAATCAACAACAAATTGACCTGATTAATCAGCAAGCGCTAAGGGCCGGTTTCACAGGCGGACTGGTCATTGATAATCCTAACAGTACCAAAACAAAGAAATACTTTCTCGTGCTGTCATGTGGTGGTTCGACATTCAAACTACCTAAAGCCATCGATGAGGAGGCCACGGAGAAGATGAAACAAGTCCACAATGTCAAACGTGAGAGATTAGTTAGCATTCGTAGTCGGGGCGTTAAAATTAGTCACCGTGAGTACACGTTGAAGAAAAAAGAGCGACAACGACGCAAAGGTGAAGAAACACGTCCGGATACTAAATATACAGCACGAAAGAGAAGCGGCAGGTTCTAGTGACGAGTGTTGTAATAAATGATAAATTAAACGGTCTCCGATCGAAACAATCGACCGATTTTGCGTGTCCCGATCGCAACAAGACTTCAGGTGCCATGTACTCCACAGTTCCATAGTATGCGTCGTTTCTCCATCTTCCAGAGCCTCTTTGCATAAACCAAAGCCGGTCAGTTTTACGTGCCCATCTCGATCCAATAAAATGTTTTCTGGCTTTAGATCTCTGTAAACAATTCCATACTTGTGCAGATGCTCCAATGCCATCGTGATCTCTACCAAGTCTCTCATTTTGTACTGGGCCATTATATGGGAAAGATTGAATTGAGACGCATGTCAACTGTTGATTAGTCCGTTTGAATTCCGCTCGCCTCTGAGGCCAAAAGTCTAGATCTTCCCGCCATTTAGCTTTTGAGGATGTTGTAATTAGATTTATATTTTCCTCAAGAGAGTAATACACTGTTACAAACGACAAATATTTTATTTATTTATATGTATATACTGATATTTATATGATTTATAGATTAAGGTTCCCATACATATCTACGAATACGATTAGTGGTAGTTTCGATCGTCAGAGAGGTTATCGAGCCATCGGAGAGGCTTTGGTTGACATCATTTGGCTTGAGTCAGTTTGTGGCTGCTTCGAGCCAGACAATTGGACATTCTGCTGCTGTTGGGATTGTTGCTGTAATGTTGGTTGCTGTTGAGGTTGAGCTTGTTGCTGCGGGACTTGTTGTTGGATGTTTTGTTGTGGCACGGAGGGATTATATGCTCCTTCGGGCTGGTATTGTGCTTGCCTACCTTGCATACCGCCGTTTGGACCATTAGGCTGCTGTTGCTGATACATCATATCAGATGGCTGCTGTTGACCAGCACCTGGTTGCCCATATCCTTGTTGCATCATAGGCGTCATAGTGGTCTGTGGATACTGAGAATTGTAATTCATTGCCGTCGCTGGTTGTTGACTGGGGGGCATTTGAGACTTAGAATTGGCAAAGTATTGACTGTAATATTGACCATCATTGTACGTGTTCATGGACGATTGGGTCTGGTAGTTGGGTTGAATGAGCTGTTGTTGTTGCTGCTGTTGTTGCTGTTGATATTCTTGAGTCAGCATCATCTGTTGCATGAGTTTGGCATTGTCTTGTGAGCTGGTTAGAAAGCCTTGAGGTTGCATCACAGCTCCCTTCAATAGCGGATCTTGGACACCCGATTGCTTTTGTTGTTTTAGTTGTTGGCTCGATTTGAATTTCATCTTCTTCATAAGAGATGTCAATTTGTTCATTGAACGCGAACCGACAGAGCTCGAATCGAACGATCCGAGTCCCAGACCAGTGGCGGCAGTTAACATGATGTTACGAGAGCAACGCGGGAACAAGGTGCCGCAATCAAGCGTTTCGCCAGCGCTCTGGTTCGATTGGCGCGATAAGGTACGGAAAAAGTCATTCAAATAGTTTTTAGTTTCTTGATCCACGCGTGCTTGCAACAAAGACAATTGTTGCTGACGTTGCGGAGTCATAGGTTGCTGGCTAGTGGCCAAGGTGTATAATTTAGACAGTTGTTGTTGGAGTTGTGACTCAAGAATGGCTTTGTCATATCGAGTCAACGAGCGACGGAACAGCTTCGAGCCTAATGCTCGCTGGTGGATCTCACACATGAGACGCTGTTGACATTCGAGATTGTCACCACTCTCCTGTCGACGCAATCCTGAGCTGAACAATTCGTATACACCTTTGAGTGTAGAGAAGAATCCGAGACGCGGCGCTGTATGCGAGGAGGTCGCGCTCGATGACGACGACGGGCTGGCCCCAGATGCTTGTGATGCGCCGCCCAACAACGACGACAATCCAGTAAGTGAACTGAACGAGAATGGTGATGAGGACGACGAACCTTGGTCTTTGTCTGAGCCAACAAGCTTGCCGAATACTTCGGAGGCCATTTGCATGAGTCCAGGACCATCATCGGAATCTGTGTGAGTGTGTGACATGGTAAAAGAGAATTTGGTGAATATTAGTGCCTATGTCAACTAGAAGAGTACCATAAAGTATTCATGAATATTAGTAGAGAGTGAGTGAAGTACCTGATGATGAGCTGCTCGAGCTACTTGGCGCTGCCGCATAAGAGGGTGACAAAACACTGGCTGATGCTTGCATCAAACTGTTGCCGCCTCCTCCGAACAGATTCTTAAAGGGATTCATCGATGAGACTCCACTCGATGAGCTGCCACCCGACGAGGATGATGATGAACCGGACGACAATGAACCGATAGCGTTACCGACTCCCTGACTGTTGAGGAACATTCCAGGATTGAACATGGGCTTCTCGGCCTGAGGTGGCGGTCCAAGGATCGAGGACAGCGCACTGGCGGCCAACGATTGGGAGCCGGACGACGAGGATTGTGAGCCCGAGTTCAGCAAGCTCGACAATGGTCCCGACGATGAAGAGGAGGATGAAGACGACGACTCATCGTCGTCACCGAAAAAGTTATTGATGGCCGACATGGCCGGTGCCAAGCCTGCTATGGCCAATGGTGTCAACAAGAGCGACGGCATCGAGAACAAAAGACCCAATCCGAGTGGATTTGCAAGCAATGACGACACTCCGCCACCTTGACGGTCAACGCTGGCCTTTTTCACCAGAAACGGTGTCGGACGATTGTGCGAGCTCGACGATGAAGGAACGTCGGCACGTAACGAGGCTTGTGTACGTGGTAAGTGTGACGCCTTACTGTTCGGTTTGCCCGATGACGAGCCCATCGATAGCAATGGCAAGAAGCGCTTGAGCTTGTGCTTCAGGTGATTGTCGTCGGACGCTTTATAAAACGACGAGTATGGTCCCGAGCTGGCAGCTTTGGCTGCAACCGAAGACGACGCCGATTCCACGGATGCAGCAGCAGCAGCCGATCTAAGTTCGGCTTTAGTTTTGTCGGGCTTGCTGTTGTTGATAGTTGAAGCCATGTTTTTGCTCTTGCGCTCATTGGCAGAGGAAAATGAAGAGCTCTTAGCTTCAACGACGACTTTTTTAGCACTTGCTTCCGATTTGCCCTCGCTTGCGTGCTTGCCAGTGGGCACGATACCACTGTGGCTGGCCACTGCCACTGAAGATGAATCCGGCTTACTGGCTAGGTCATTGGCGATGCCCACATCTTGAGATACTTTATTGCTATTTGGCACTGCGCCCACATCGCTGGCAGATGTGGCGACAACGGCCAACATGGGCGCCATCAGCACCAACGCTAACAGTGTCATGTTGTATACAAATTTAGGTGACGCAAGCATTGGCGAGCATATGGATTTGTTCATGTAGCCGTGATGATGATTGTGGCTATGGCTACTGTATTTTGATTGCTGCTTGGCTCGCCGTGTGTCAAGCATCATACTGGCTGCCGGCGATATTTGTTTCCGAGTGCTGTTGCTACTACGAGTAGAAGATGAGGCACTGTTGACAGTTAGAGCGTTACTATTAGAGCTGTTATTCGTGTCATGATGTCTATTACGATATTGACCGCCGATGATTATTGCACTGAAACATTTCGATGCCATGTCAATGCCGCCCGACTGTCGTTGGCGTTGCATTTGCATAATTTGTTGATGAATTTGTTTCTGTTGCTGGTGTTGATGATATTTCTTTTGTTGTTGCTGCTGTTGTGATTGAAACTGATGATGCAATTGATGGTTGGCACTGATGTTCGCTGACAATTCAGCAATTGATGGCAAACGACGCTTATTAACTAGAAATGATCCTCGACCCCTCGATGATGGCCCGTCCATAATATTGTCATGGTCCATATTATTATCATGTGAAACTTTTGGTTAAACTTGTTCGCTTGTACTATAGATGTTTCTTTCTCAGTGACGTTATTGATGTCTGAAGCATCGACAGTTGGAGCTAACTGTTCGATCTCTGTTGTGTCGATAGATCCTTTCTAGTGGAAGAAACTTTTCCAAACGCGTGTATCACTGACTGCTATGACTGCCCGACTCAACTGCTGCTCTGTCAACATTTGAAAGATTTAAATCTATCTTTTTCGAAACACGACTATTGGCTATAATAACTAAATGTAATCAACTGCTGCTGAAGTTGCTTTCGGGGAAAAGAAAAAGCTTAATATTTGTTAGGCCGGTCATCGACAACCACACTGACGATGATGACAACGACGATGATAGTCAACTTCTTTTTGACCTTGCTTGATGTAATGCAAAACTTGGGTGTCCATATCTGCTTGATATCTCTCGGACTTAAACTCGGGTGAACGCTTAGCCGAGCTGGCTGAGAGTCAGTGAAGCTAAGAAAAAATTTGGGGGACTAAAGCGGGACTAAATATTGAACAACGTGAACAGACAAACGAAGCGAAAAGAATAAATGGGGCGTCTCTTATGCCAACAGACTGTTAAAGCTAGACTTTAGATAGTGAAGTTATTCTGATAACGATTTCTCTTATAGTTTTTGGCGCGCTTATCACACGAAAGAAACATTTATCTAGCCGCCTCCTCTTCTTCTTCTGCTACTTTTGATAGACCAAGGAGTGCGCCAGGTAACAGCAACCTGTTGTGTGACGCACACACTCACACACTCAACATGAGCCGGTTAACGGCGTCGTCTGGTTGGCACACCAGGTCAGCAGCTACAGCGTGAGTCAGTGTAGCAGCGCTCAAAACAACAACAGGTGGGCTTGATATGCTCTCAACAGCAGTTATAACTTGTCGCTGTTGTACGATAACGGTCTACGTGATAAACCGCTATGCCGCTTTGTGTATACTGAGACGACCGATGTGTGCCATTGAGACTTCTATATTTATATTCATTATCACACAAACACACATAGAGTTATATCACTATTTGCTCAATGTTTGCTGTTGTTGTTGGTGCAGATAACTTCACGTGACTTCAGTTTAATAGACAAACTGACTGACTGATTTGTTCGTTCGTACATGATGAATTAGTTATAGCTTAAAAACATGACATGGGCCGATTGTCGTCGTCGTCTTCGTTATACTCACTCACAAAATATCATAAACAAGCGATCAGCGTCATCACAGGTAAACTGCCAATGTACAGTGAAGACTGGCTAGCTGACTGATGGTGCTCTGGCACTTGCACTTACACTTGCAATGTTATTGAGACGCATCGAGACGATGAAATGATGACGCAGATGGGCAGCGAAAGCAAAGCAATTCAAACATCACCATTGAAGTGAAGAGTGCACAGTTCGTCTCGCTTCTCTCTCTCTCTCTCTCTCTCTCACTCGGAGTGAACGAGCAACTAAAGTAAAACTAACAGAAAGGAGAAGATTCTTTCTCTCACTCCCGATCGGACTTTGATGGCTAAAGTTAGCTGGCGATGATGGCAGTTAAATATCGACTCAGTTCGTTGATGATAAAGATGATGAGAGTGATAAATGTTGTTGTTGCAAGCGAGAAAATGTGCAGAACGCTTGTAACGGATAGTTTTATTTGGAACGAGCGGTGCATTTGCACACAAAGCAAAGCTAAACTGAGCGATGTAACGTCACAGTACATCGCTTCAGGGCTCACTCAACGCGTCAAAAGTGATGACACTCAGTCATTATTTGTAGACGACAGGATGTCGATGCATAAAGAGTAGAGAGTGTTGTGCTAACAAGTGCCTATCATAGCCTGCGTGACTTTACACAACACTTCGAGAAGACCAGACACACAGGAGTCTTGATCATTGGAATCTTGAAGCTTGTGGCATGCAATAGATCATGAACTCACTCAAGTTTTAAGTGTTCGCGAATATTAATTTCGCCGAAGAAACGAGATTTCAATTTCTAAAACGAGAGAGTAAACGAAAATCGTTAAAGAATAAAGTCATCATCTTTGTTCATCATCTAATAGCGCAATAGTTTTCGAAGCGAAACTCATGTTGGCTTCGATTAACTCTTCGTTTTATTTCATTTCATCTCATTTAATGTCGTATAGCTGACACTCAAAATGCAACTGCTGCTGTTGCTGGTCAATATAGCTCAAAGTTATAAAGTTTCTTCGTGTAAAGTTTACGTCACTACTTTTATTGCTGATACACTTTAATTCGCGCCTGAAGGTCAAACAAACAAGCGCCTCATTTGATGTTTTAGATTTTGTTTCAATTTTGACCTATACCTGCGACGAAGCATCTGCTAAAGGGTGCCAAAGATTAGAATATCTTGATATCTATTGAACGCAGAATGAATTCATCCGATCGTATTGAAAGAATCTACTATGTCTCAGTGGAAATGATATGCTTGCCATAGAAGTCAATGGGAGTTCGAAAATGCACTGCTCAAAGGCACAGTCATATATGCTGCTTTTATTTTTTTTTCGGACTAAGTCTTTGGCACCCTTTAGATAAAAAAAATTTGGTGGTAGACGCATGCACACACGCACCACACAGGCACAGAAGCAAAGAACGCACACGCACATACAAATCATCACCGAACAACTGCACTCGCATACAGAACGCGAATAAAGTACAACCTGTCCCATTCAAGCGCACAGCATCACATGCTCACTCTTCTTTTATTTTTTTTCCGAACTGGAATCCTGTCACCCTTTAACCGCCCAATAGCTAGCTGACCATATGTAGAGGTTTAAAAATGATGTTGTTGTCGTCGTCTATCACTATCTAGAGCAAGCGCGATAACTAGCCGTAGATACAGTTAGCTGAAGCCAAAGCCAAATCTAATGAATTGTGAAATATAAATACAGACAATCAGGCGCAATCGACACAAGAACTAGGCGGCAAAACCCACGCCTTTGAAATCATTTTCCTGGCTGTTCGTTGACGACGCTCCAACAACCAAAAGCAACTGACTGACTGATAAAATCTTTGCTGCACTTCATTTTCTGCTCCCACCTGCCTGGCTAATTGATTTATGCACACAAACTCAATATGAACATCACCGGCAATCGATGCCGATGCTTATTGAATACGATACTGAGGATAAATTAATGCATATCAAGCATTAAAGTGAGCGTTTCCATGTTTACAAATGTTGGAGCGCTCGAACGTCCGCTCTGAACGTGAGCTAACATTTCAATGTCATTTTTGTCGAGGTGCTCAGTGTGCTAGGCTTCTTGAGTCCGTTAAATGAATGGCCAAACGGTTAAATGTACGGCACTATCAGAATGCGTCGGAAAAGAATTAATGCATGTGTCATATTTCATTGGGATTTGGTTTCCGTTTACGAGAGTTGCCAGTTGCCAGTCGCCAGCTTATTTCGAAAATTTCAAGAGCATCAAATGGCTAAATTATTAGCGTGCAGACGAGCGTGAATTCAAACACTGTCGAGCTGCTTCCAAGCTACGACCAGTGCAACACTTTTCAAGCGCTACTGACACATTGGTATGGCTGTGACTATTGCCGGCGTTATCACCATTGCTATTGGTGATGCAGTAATCGGTACTGCAGTGTCACTTATTTCTGTGGCAAACTTTTCTCTTGCTCGCTCGCTTACACTTTTAGCTTCATCTTGAGAAGCTTTTAGTGTTGAACTTGACTAAACCGGTAAATTTTTCTCTCTCCAAATCAGCGGCGACGAGCGAATGAACGAACGGGCCAATCGATCAACGTTAATTTATTCAACACGACGACGACCACGCTGCTCACGGTCAACGGGCGCACTCGGCGCTCATGGCGACCCTAATAATAGCGAAACAGAGAGCTTCTTTCTAACTACAAGCCTTGCAACATGGAGAGTGCACTCTTCGCTCTCTAGTGCAGAGCATGAATCAAAGAAACTTCAAGCTTTAGTGAAGAGTTTGAGAATTCCGCCATCTAATTAACAAATTCAATACGATTAAACATCATGATCAATTGCCGTTATACCTGAGCAACTTGTAACTTGGAAACTCGCAAACTTCTCTCAGCTTATCCGGTCTAACACGCTGACCTGTCCGGCGCCAACGACAACGACCATGATGATGGCGATGGTGATGGTGAGACCTAATTTTACCATTTTTGCCAAAAAGTTTCAGTTAGTCAGTGAGATAACTCATACAGAAAATACTGTTGGTTAACACAGTGAACACACATTGTGGACATGATATTTGTGAACAAGATGAAATGGAATGAATCTTGTAGTGAAGTAAAGTCAAGGCCATCAGGTAAAAATTACACACATCAAAAGAGCAGTAATGGACACACACACACACACAGAAGATGACTTTGGAAAAGGTGAAAAATGAACGCTGTTGAGATTGGATGAAAATAATAAATAAAGGAGACAAAAAATGGCATTCAGTGTGTCCAGGAAATCTCGACAGGGCCGGTCTGTGTCCTAATACTGCATCGGTCATCATTGGCGGCTGTTGTTTTAAGCCATTCAATGTATGAGCAAGTGTGACTTTGTTTTTCTTGTCTTGTTTGCGTTAGCTAGCTTGGCAAGCTAGTTTGAGCTCCAACAAACACACAGGGTCAAGAGCATCACGACAATGATGTCATAAGCAAAATTGCAGCAATATGCAAGTGCGGCAGCAGAGATAAACATCTCTTTCGCTTGCTCGTTTGAGAGAAAAATCTTCCTTCGCCTACTTCGATGAGAGTTAGCTAGCTTAATATTAGATTGAAAGGAGTAGAAGAAGAAGAAGAGAGAGAGAGAGAGAGAGAGAGAGAGAGAGAAATCTTCATCGCCAAAGCTGCGAAAATGAATGAAGATTAACGTTATTCCATGAATCACTACCAGAATATACAATGAAGAGTGACTAACGGATATATTAATTTCAACAGAAAGATGCTATCAAGTGCACCTTACAAACTTGCTATGATAAAAAATTGACTACAATCACTTCATTGAGCTCATCAGTGAGGCTTCAAGCCTAGTGTTTGCCCAATGCAACAAATGCAGGACGTTATATGAGCTATCTCGCCAGCAAGTTAGTGAGTTAGAGTAAACTAGCAAGTATGATGCTCTCGAATAGTTTGTGTCTACATATTTTGTTGAACAGTGTTGTTTTCTATGGCAATGGAGATGCTTTTAGCTTCAATGTCTATGTCTATGTCTGTGTTTGTAGCTTCAATTCGGTTTGATTGGATTCTATTCAATTGACGATGAAGGTGAGCCTCAAGAAAAACGAAATGAGCAAAAACAACAACGGCGCTCTCATCGACGATATTGATTTTTAAAGGCGATAATCTAACTGTTTATTCTTTCTGTGTTCTTTCTCTAGTCTGTGTGTGTGTAAAGCCAATCAAAATGAAAATGAAAAAGAAAAAAATCAGCGCATGCGTGACCTAATTGCAATCGACAGTCTAAACTGAACTGCCACACCTGATGCTCCGGATAGAGAAGAGTAGAATCGAATCGAAATGAACTGGCCGAACCAAAACGAACATAACACACGCTCATTGAATTGTATATTCAATGAGTGAATATACAATTCAATGAGTGTGCTGATAACAAGCTTAGTTAAATTTTGCCATCCACTCACTCGCACTCATTTGCAATGAACAACAATTTAACAATGGCCGTGGCGCCAATTTAATCATCTATTCTTCTTTACACACACACACAACTAACAAGCGAGTGCGTAGATCATTTCGAACTGAAATATTTGAACTGCAACTGGACTAAACTCTGGAATGAAAGCAGAAGGGAAGAAAAAGAAAGAAAGAATGCACGCAAAAAGGCTGGCTGATCTCGCCAATCTGTAAAGCCAATGTCGTGCCTGGCGGCTATCTGTGGGCGCCCTCTTCGTCAAACAAACGTCGACGACGACGAACGAATGAACTAACTGAAACTTTACCGAGACACAGAGATGATTGGCGCCATAATTGACGAACTGTCAGATTGCTTCACTCTCACCAGTTAAAAACGGGATGCTTTTCACTATCTGTTCAATTTGTTCATCTGCCAGCCTGTACACCTGTCCAACTGTTGAAAGGAGACAGGTGAGACTTTTGCCGTTGGCTGTTTAGCGATGCAGAATCAATTTTGTCTCGTCGCAATTATTGTTTGCCAGTCGTTATGTTAGGCATGAATAAAGTAAGCAAGCGAGCGAACGTCCACCGCGGTATTAACCGCAATTATCATTGTTATCATCAGTCACTTTTGTGAGCTCTAAAAAGCTTGATGGTCAGTGAACTGAGCTTCATTCGACTCTTGAGTGAACTGAACTAAACTGAAAGAGTGAAATGAAACGACAGTGTGTCAGTATTTTAGATAAATCAGTATCTGCGTGCGTATGTGTCAAGCACCTGATGTTGCAATGCAAATACTCAATGCAAAAATATATAATGAAAACTCGTGGCTTTCGTTAAGGTTGAGATGAAGATTGTACAAGTTGAGTGGATCTTTAAGTCGATTCAAGCAGATTAACGGAGGTACTCATGGCATGCATGATACGCTGGTCATTCTTTCTCAGGTTCAATAAGATGACGCTTGACCCCAAGCTTAATCTTCAGCTTCAAGCAATTGCATCTCCTTAATAGATACAATCTTGTTAAAGCAAGTCGTGTGTGCTATTCACATATACTCAGGCGATTTTTCTCTTTGAGCTCTGTGATACTAGCAATACATCGAAGTGCAAAAACATAATAGCTCACGTACGATGGCATGGTGACGCTAAGAGACGGCGGTCATCGATTCGATCGATCGATTCATTCATTCATCCAACCTTCGATCGAGCGACAAATAACCTATTTTGGGTAATTGACGAGCTTAAGAGTTTACAAGTCATGTGATGTACGTCGGTTTTCTTTGTGATAACAGTTGCGTGACTTTTGGTTAAGCAAACAAACTAACGAATAAAAAAAAGTTTGTAGAAAGTTAACTTAATGTATGTCTTTGCCACACATGCTATGCAACATGTAATGCATTGACGCATTTGTGTGAATACAATTGCGAATGCAAGTGCATCGCTTCACGCGAAAAACAACTCTTCTTTCTTTCTTTTGTAAATTATTATAACCAAGCGGAACGAACAATAGAGCTCGGAGGCTAACAAATAACAACCAGAGACACAGTCACAGCAGGTTCGTTGCTAAACGACGATCACCACGAAGCGACCACCATCGACCAACTGACAGGGCTAATTAATTGCTCACAAGCTCAAGCGCAATCATAAGCTCAAAAAAGATATCTCCCTTATTTTCCTCCATCTCTTATTATGTTGTGCTGTGTGTCACTAATAACATGCTATCGTATCATTAGAAGATAGTAATTTCATGGCAAGATAATTTCGCTAAAAGAAGGAATCTTGTCGTCGAAAAGTTCACACAACTTTTCGAAGACGACGACGGCGACGACGACAAAAGTGGACAACACAATATGTGGCTGCTGTTATTTTTATTATTTTTTCGTAATCCTGTGTATCAAACGGTCAAGCACAGAAATTTGTCTTTCTAACAAACTAACTAATGTGCGTACAATAATGATAACTGTGCTAAAATAGAGGCCGGATATTAAGTTAGTTAAACAATGCTGGCTAAAATTAGCTTCAATTTCTTATAAAATATTCCACGAAAGTCTTCCACTTAAGCTTCATTTCACAATCTACATAAATGTACTCGTACTTTACTGAACTCCCTTATCAGTTGTTTTTTTGTTCAAGTTATCCACTGGAGATAACTCAACTGACACAGTTTATCTTTTGAAATTTCTCAATTTTATGAAAACCTGATTTTGCCACCATAACACAATACACTCACAATACAATATCAAATGTACTAGTGGGCTATATTTGAGTACAATTAAAATATGGAGTAACGAAGGGTGCGATCATTCTAAAATGATTGACCACTTTCACTATTCAATGAATAGTTAAGCAACTGTCCGAAGTTGAAGTATTGTTCAGTCAAGAATCTCACAAAGAAAAAAGATCGAAAGAGAGAAATCATCGAGCTGAGACTAATTGTCTCAACGATGTAATAACATAACAGAATGAGCAAGAGTGCCTGACGATTTGAGCTAAAACAAACAGACATCGTATGGAACAATCGGATGTCGGCAAATGATGTTGGCCAGCTTCCTAGTTACACAATCTTGTCGGTTGACGTTTGCCAGCTGAAGCGACCGTGTGTATCGTTGCGAAACTAAAATTATCATCACATCACAAGAACTGTTTAGGCACGTCTAGACACGTCAGCTGACTTGAGATCCAGCAATTTGCACACAAGAAAAATAACAAGAATATGGATTCGATCAAAAACACCAAGAAAAATTCATGTGGTGTATCAAATCTAGAATTACATAAGAATGAAAGCTACTATTCTTAGCGGCGTAATTTGATTGAGTGCCGATGTTGACTCAATGTGAATGCTAATTAGTATATGTAGAGTTGTCAGTTGTCGAAAGTTTATCAAACTCAATTGCAAGATGAATCATAAAGTTGATGCGGTTAAATTCAGCCACGAAGTTGGAGAATAAACTGTATGACTATAAATCAAATATAAATTCGATCGTCACGTATAAGAGAAGAAGAATCGAATGGAACAATATATCGTTGCGGTCACATTTATCGTAATGATCACGTGAATGAATAACTAAAGTATTCACTTGGTTTTATTCATATGCTCACACACACACACACACACACACACACAATTAACATGCTTTCGAGATCGAGATTGTGCTGACCAGCAGAAAGCCGATAGATCGGTCATTAATACTGCACCGCAACGAATTGCAGTTCATTCCGATTTCATGAGCTAGCGGTTATCCTGATTGCAATAAAGTTATGATGCATGAATATGAATGAACAATCTCTCGGCCTGTTATCTCAGAGTCAAAGAATCAGAGAGGCCCAAAAATAATATTTATGGGATCTTATCAATATGTTATGATATGTAAATCTATGATTCCAATAAACATTAATTGATCAACCAATCTGGCATGAATTTCGCTATGTAATCACTCAATTTATGATTAGCGTGATAGTTCGCCGTGAATAACCTTTGACTGACTTGTAGACGATCGGTATAAGAGTGGAAGCTGCGAGTCAAAAATTATATCTTGTGTTAGCCTTGTTGTTGTTTGATTTGTCATTGCTATCACCAGCCTTGAGAATGGCGATATAGCCGTATTTCACGGCAAACACAGCGTAGAGTATTTTCACAACTAATGTGATTGTGAAGAAAGCAGTAGAGCAAAGTGAGAGCATTGCAGTGCTATCACTTTACTTCGTACAGACTTCGTTATAGCAGAATAGACTCTCAAGCAATGAGTCAGCAAGAGAGCTTAGTAACTCATGAGAGGTGCGCCCTCATCTCTACGATGTACCTCGAGGCTTGTAACTCATGCCTCGAACTACTCACTGCAGTCTCCACGAGATCGCTTATGCGGCTTAATGCGTTGTTAATTGAGAAGGAGATAAACACGAATCAAGAGATTATCTAGTTGAGTCATATTTTGTTGTGAGTGATGCTATTTCATTCGGACAAGCAGCAAACCTATCAGAGGAAAACAGCTAAATCTGTCAGCGGTTCTAACAGTCCTCGAATCAAAGTTATGGCATCGAGACAGGCTAACGTTGCAAGGACAAATAATTCGCGACCGACCACCAGCACTAACACTGTCACAATTTATAAACAGGAGCCTGCTCAAGTGGTGAGACACGAGTACCGAGAAGTTACGGGAGTCACACGAACGACAAATAAAGACTGCCGAGGCAATGCCGTCCAAAGAGATGTTAAATCTAAAACCAACTATTATGTCGACGGACGTCTGGTTGAATTGAATTGGTTTGATCGATTGCGAATCAAATTGATGAGTAAATCAGAGAAGCAGGCATTTTTAGCGCAGCGATTGCTCAGTCAGGAACGGAAGCATCATCCCAATCAATCCCGATCAAAAACATCAACAAAGCCTCTCAAAATGACGAGATATTGATATCTCGTCTTTTCTAAGGCACTTATATGCGCATGAAGCAAAAAACAAGACTATTGGAAAAGAAAACAAATACTCTCTGCCAGTTGTAATTGGTTTAAAGTGAAAAGTAAAATTATTTGATAACAATTATCATTGAACGGTGACCGGTTCACACTCAACCGGTGACCATGCATGGATTGAAACGGTAGTCAAGCAAAAAGCCACGACTTATTTCGTTGACATCTGATTTGAACCGTGCATATATTGGGCCCGTTGAATTGTCCACCACGTCGGCATTCATTGTTGAGCCTGGCGTTGTGGGGGTTTGCGCAAGGGCCGCATTCAATCGGAAGCCACACAATCGAGTGCCGGCTAACTGTAAGAAATCTGTTGGACACTTGTAGGGGCCAGCGCCGGCTTGATCGTTTCCGACGGCTCCGGCAATGTTGAAATATTGTCCAGTGTTGGGCTGATAGCCTGATTGGGGCAAGTTTCCCTGATTGATGACAGCTCCTTGGCTGGGATCAATGAATTTTGGCACCGAGTAAGTGACAGAACAATAGCCGGGCGGTTTCTTGAAACAAATCGTATAGTCCATGTTGGACAAGTATCCGGTGCCAGCGCCGACCGAGAACTCTTCAAAATTGAACGATTTGATTTGACCAATTAATGAGCTCTGATATTGCAAACAATTTGGCGGAGCTGTCGGCGAATGATTTGTTCGTGAGTGAGTGGCGATTGTGAAAATATTGCCTTACTATTAGTCATTGTCCTCATCGATGAGAATGTGATTAGGTATGAAGTGCTATCAAGTGATGATACTTACGTTTCCATGGACTGAAACAAGATATATAGGTTACTCTTATGTCAAATGCTCGCGGCCGATTGCCGATGGTGATAACATTCAGTGTGACGGGGCCATAGTTTTCGCCCAAATCCAAATACATATGCTGGCCAGAGTTGTAGCCGCAAATGGGCGGAACAATAGAATTACTCGCTTGACCGCTGATTACAAATCGATCGTTCTCACAAACGCCCGAGCGTGGCCGCTCCAAATCGAACTTGAGAAAATCAAGTCGAATTTGGCACACATTTGGCTGGCGGGCCACTGTCACCGAGCACGAGCGAAAGTCTGTGTACGGAGCCGGGGCGTTCGGATTGCGAAAGTACGTCCCATTATATCTTATGGTTGCCCCACAGCTCACTTGGACTAAGGATTTGATTTTCATTGAGTTAGACCGAAATCAATATGATCGACAGTGTGATAGATAAACTTCGAGTAGAGTAGCATTGTAAATTACTCACTTGAACAGCACACACCAACTGCAGTGCCATAACTTTGCCCATATCCAAATGTTGTCTGACCAAACGCTCCGTTTGGACTAATACCACCTGGATTCGAGTAACACGTGCCCAATCTTCGACCTCCACCTTTGTTGTTAGTGTTTGTTCGTGATGCGTGAATATTTTAGTCATCTAATCGACATGTCGAGATTGAAGAATGCTTAATCTTATATTTGTTATGGGAGCGAGTCAGGATAAATTATACTCACGATTTCGACATTCAGACGCTGACGCAACACATATGCCAGTTCGATTGCCGTCAAATGTCGGACAGTCACTGATACTTTGCAACACACTAGAGCCCCACAATGAACCAGTGCCCCAGCCGAAAGCAGACACCTTGTTGGTCAGCCATAATAGACTAATCAATTTGATTGCTGTGCAATTGCTGATGCGCTTTATTGATGTCATGAGGTGTTTGGTTGTTATTACTGATTTATGTTCTTCAATTGCATTCAGTTATGACGACGATTGGCTCGACGATCAGTTCACTTGATCCAAAACATCGAATCGATTGATACTTGAGATAATGTTCACTCTTAGGTACATATGATGCCTCACATTCATTGAATTATGCAATGATTAAATGGTGATAATGAATTAGTCTTCAAGATCTTATGTCACTGGAAGTATAATATCATAATTGAGCTATTTTTAATCAATCACAGAATGCAATTTTTGAAAAAAATTTCAAATTTTGAAAAAATAACAAGTGATGAGAGTTCTCAGTCACGCAAGCAGAGAGATGGGTGACAATACGATATTATGCTGAAGAGAAAACGTATAGGTTATTTTTAAAATTTGAAAAGATGAGGTTGCGATGGCCAATAGTGGATTTGATGGACAATGTCACAGCAGAGGGTCAAGAGAAAACAAGTTTCATTTTTTTTGTCATCATTAGAGCTATCGTTGTCACCGTCGAAAGCGACCAATAAGCGATGGCAAGCTCAAGTGGAAAACTTGTTGCTAGTTCTCATCAGTGCATTAATTCAGCAACCGTCACATTAATTCAATCAATTGACAATTGTTCGACACATCCCTGTTACTTGTCACTATTTGATTATTATTGTACACTAAAATAAGCACAACAACGACCTAGTGACGATGACACAATACATTCGACCTTATTTTGAGCTCGAAACTATCAACCTTCGGTACAAACTTTACACAATGACACTGCATGGACAACAAAGCACACAGCCTGTACGCTTGATAGAAAATCAGTTCGACATAGATCTTCTAATAATTGTATCATTCAAACTGTAAATGCTAGATTGATTTTTGGCTAATGCCGTTGTCATCAGATGGCTGTATCTTCTCATCCACGTAATAGAATTTGCGTTGGGGCGCATAGCGCTTTTTGATCAGCTAGAGTTGCTTTGCTTTGGGCGAGGATCGTTCCGAAGCTTGTGGTCGGTTTGTGACAGTATTCTATATCTAGAGTAGTCGATACCTTCAACCGTGATAGGAACTAAACGGTACGAGCTACTACAAGTGGATGCTGGAGAGCCAATGATGTTGTGCCAAGACGGATCGGTTACATTGGATGATCCTTCGTCGGTACCTTGAGTAGATTGGCGCAACATTGAAAGCATTTTGTTGATTGCATCATATGAGGAGGTCCTAGTATCCTCGAGATCATCGTCAATAACCATACTCGTCCTGACGTTCGCGATTGGCTTATCATAGCTGATAGTGCTCACAGTGTTCACAGTGTTGAAAGTGTTAACAGGGTTAACAGCGGGAAGTTCAGGCGGTGGCATGAGAAATTGTGTTGGTATTGACAGGGGGGGAATTATCCTAAGATCTTCGTCCAAGGCAGATGCAAGCAACAATGGGTCATCAACAATAGTAGTGTCATGCTTGGGCATCTGCTTTTTGGCCTTTTTCTTTCGTTTAACTTTTACTATTTTCACCTTCTTTTTAGCAACAGGGGCTATACTGTTCTGTTGATTATTATTATCATTTGTGTTTGTTTTTAATTTCTTGCTCCGTTTCACTTTCACAATCCTGACCTTCTTAGGTCCAGGTTTGGCTGTAGTAGTAGTGTTCACAACCGGGGTATTGTCCGACCCTGGCATGACATAATCGTCATCATCGTCATCCTTCACCTCACCCTCTTCAAGCTCCTCATCGTCGTCTTGGACAACGACCGGTGCCTTAGTCGGTTTCTCCTTTCGAAAATCGTTCGGTTTATCCTTTTCATGAACCCGTGACCGTTCGATGCGATTTCCGGGAATCGATCTCTTTTAAGCGGCCATGTTGGTCATCTAACAGAAACGGAGAATAGAAAAAGTTGGGATTCCATTTTCGTGATGTCAATTCATTTTCTGGACAGTCACTGGTCTTTCAATGGAGGGCAGTTGAATGATAGCCAGATG
>JAIFTH010000245.1:0-40875 GCA_019968535.1 Fragariocoptes setiger
ACAACAACAACAACAACAACAACAACAACAACAACAACAACAACAACAACAACAATAGAGATGTGTGCACAATGAGGACACACCATAAACGGCTGCTCAACCATTCGACGATTAGCGACGATAATGGATGCAAGAGTTAATTCGCGGCCAGAGCATCTCAATCGAATCATTTCAAGTGTTGTGTACTCGACAAAATCGATGGCTGGTGCTATATTGCCAGGAGGAGAAACGAAAGGACTAAAGTGGAGCAAAATCATGACCTCCTTCTAATCGTTAGCTCGATTGCCTCACTCAGGCTCAGCTAAATTGAGGATTAAAATTTGATTGATTATTCGTCACCGAAAGTCTGTGCGTGGAAATTGTGCAAGCGTACGAATATTTTTTTCTTCACCCTGTCGCTGCTTGTGACCGGAATGAAAATAAGAACGCCAAAGATCTATAAAACTGCGACCGATTAGGCCGAATCTATCTGCGTGGCTGATTTATTCATAACTGCTGAGCTGAAAGTTGTTTGTATTTGAGTTAATCAAAGCTTCCGGTCACGAACTACAACAACAGCAACCTATTGAGCGATTGCCTATTGAACGGGCTAGTGAACTAACGACGATCGAATATCGTGCCAGCTAACCAAATGTACGTTTCATCCCTATTAGCTAGCTAAATGTGCCGATACACATTTACTAAGCGATTCAAATACGGCTAAGCGTGTAGCTCAATTAATGTCAATTGGTCGCTCGTGCGACCGCAAGCGTGAGAATTGTAACAATTGCGGGATTGTAAGATTTCAACACACATCGAAATAAATTCAATGCACATACTCGACATGATTCGACATCCATACGCTCATAATGTACGGTCAATTATCGGTCGATCATTAGATCGGCCAATAGCGACTCGCTATTAGTAAGTTCATTTATTGTCGTTGAGTGTTATACTAGTTGCTGTTATCATATGGACGCCATCTCGAATAATTTGATGCAACCAAGTTTAGACCTAGACCGATGTTTGGTTCAGGATTCAGTTTCGTGTGTGGTCTGATCCGATTCGATTCGATTCCATCTGATTTGATGAAATTGTTCTTCCTTTGTTAGATTATTCTTGTCAATAGCGTGCTTGGTAAACTTTAGCTTCCATCTAGGCCTAATCCATCCGAGGGAGGAATATTCATTTGAAAACAAGCTTCAAAAGTTAAAGACAAAAGTTGAACCTGTAATGGGCCAATTGATAGAAAAGTAATTGAATTATCAGCTTTGAACTTTGATCAATCAATCGAACAATTGAAAACAACAACAACAACAGTGGTGAGAACCGCAACAACATGCTGGAGTCTTGATTGAATCATCAAACTTGAGCCATCTCCGTTTCAAATTTCCACTTTTTTATTGCCGCTAGCCTTGCAGCAGCAATAATTGTAAAGAAAGATTGCACAATTTAACAGTATGCATTGCATGCATTCATTGGCAGAAGGTACACATTACAGCAAAAGTATGCGGGTCATAACTGACAACAAAAGCGAGAACACTGGCTCAGGCGTGTGTCTGTTGTTGTTAATTCTGATGTCAGATTTTGATTTGATTTGATTTGATTATCGGACAATTTGTTATTATTTTGGCGTACGTTTACGTTGCGGCTCAAACGCATCAAACACCTGACTGACTGTCTGACGTAGCAACAACAAGCTCGTGACGCAACTGGCGTATCATTTCATTGATGATGATGATGATTATGATGGTGATGCACCAACGGAACATGCTTCTCGCTCTTAAGAAGTGTAAGATTCCAACGATCGCCTGATAAAGTGCTAGAAGTGCGCCAACAATTGCGCTGAAGAACAAAACGAGTGCACGAGTTTGTTTCTTTAAGATGAGTTGGACGACGAATCAATCATTGATTGGTTGCTTGCTTAGTTAGATAGACAGACAGACAGCTGGTCGGACGAACAGGCAGGCCAGCGAAACGAATCTCGCTTAATAACCATTCTTGACAAGCAAACTCTCTGTCGGCTTTGTCTCTAATCAATTGCATAACAACAGCCACAGCAATGAGCAACAGCAACAGCAAATCGTGCCTCACTCAACAACTCATTGTACTTTGCAGCGAATAACTCGCTTGCAACCTGGCGTATCGAAAGCTCACCAATGGACAATCCAAAGGCTCATTTTATCATTGCATTGGACACTCGACGTGATTGAATGTGTGTGTGTGCTCACATTGCTCATTGCTTGCTGCACATTGCACACTACTTGAACAATTGAGCTGTGCTAGTTATACTATGCATTGCTTGAGTGCAAGCGAGCTGTGCGTTTGATTGATGGCCCAAATATCTCTGGCATCATGCAAAAGGCATGCAGAATCTTCTGCGTTCAAGCAAAACACACACGCACGCACACGATTACGCAATCTTTCAGACAAAGATGATCACGGTTGTTGCGATTGCTGGTGCTGCCGTTCGACATCAACCGTCATCCAATATTACCATCAAAAACATTAATATGTATCCGTGGGCAAGTCGTTCAAGTTCAACTGAATTAAATTCAATTTGATTCGATTCATTTCAATTCCTGCAGCTCATATGTAATATGTAATGGGCAACATGCAGCAAAAGTGTTGCAATTGTAATCTGCCTCACACTGAATAGAGTACAGTAAATAACTGAAGCTTAAGGGTAATTAATTGATTGGTGACTATCGACTTTGTTCTGTCCCGTTGCACTGAACTTATGATAGCTCAATGAAACGATAATTCAAGCGATTGGCATTATCGTTGATTGTTGCGGAGCGACTAAGATCATCTCTGGTGGCGTCCGAAGCCATCCAATTTGGAAGCTCCAACAGACTCATGTATGTTTTCAAACAACTGACAACGGCTACTCGAGGAACCGATCGCCGTTGCTTGTGCAACTTTAGAGAGAGAGAGAGTTGCACAGGCCCAAACGATGGGCGACGCGGAACAACTGCAACAACGAGAGGAGGCTATCAAAGTCTAGTTAATGAATTGTTGTTTCTGTTGTTGCTGCATTCGGGAATTCTCTCTCTCTCTCTCTCTCTCTCTCTCTCTGCTGTGTAACTCACCCATCAACTGTGTAACAACAACAATTACTTACTACACCTCTCTTTTACTCACAACAAATCTAAACTCTACTGAGGTGAACTGGATTGAAGTGTTGCAATATTGAGGCCAACAGAGGCTAAGGCTCATCGCGTGTACGATTCAACTTGACACTGATTGGCGTGCTTACGCCAACACCACACTTGCCTTTTGCCGGTTGTATAGCTGCTTGTTGGCCAGCAAAAAGCTGGCAACGGCATCAGCAGCAACAACAACGGGCAAATGGGTATTAGACAATAGAATAAGAGAGACGAGAACACGTGGAGTTCGAGAAGCGAGGTGAGTTTATTGTTGCAGTCTGAGCCACAATTTGATGACACGACTACATTGTTATTTGTACATTGGTAGCACAAACCACTAGACTAACGTGCAGCAGGAAAGTGCAACTCACGAAACGATAAGTAAACGATTCACTCAATGATCCAACTCGATTCGGATCGAATCCGACGAGTCAGTGTAGCAGCGTGAAGGCCTCTCAAAATGGGAGCCGCTAGAGGTGTTGTTTGTGTGTTGCATGGCCGCATGAGCGTGGCCACGTAAGTGAAGACAGAGGAGCGAAAGTCAAGTGCAACTCTCAGCTGGAGTTGTACTTGTCTGTTCGTTCGTTTGTTCGTGCGACCCCAGGGATTACGTTGTTCGTACACGTCGTGAACTTATAACAAAAAAATCAGTCCAGAGCATGGATTGCCAACGCAGCGATGAAAGCCTAAAGAGCCATTGGTTATTTGTACGTGTTGGTTATTTGCATTTTCGTTCATTATTTCGAAGAGCGAAAACAACAATGAGCCAGCGCCGATACTTTTATTCTTAGTGCACCATGTAACAAATTGAATGAGTGCTTCATTCGATAGAGAAAGAAGGAGGTAGAAAAATGATACAAATCTCCTGAGATGGCTGAACCGAGCTCGCTCGGCACCGGCCCAGGTTGCATCGTGCAGTCAGTGGGTCAATTTTGGGTGTGATTGCTGCCTGTCAATTTCCATGATTACAAGAATGGAACAAGCAGTTCCTACACACAGTGTTGGGAGCTAGCGGCTGAAGACTGAAGCCCGGCTGAAAAATTAGCAACAAACATGAAGCAATAGTTGGAGCTACCGACACATGAATCAACATTCATGTCGTATGATGCAGACAGCAACACAAATCGGATTGAGCGATACAAATCGTCCAGTTAGGCATCTCCAGGTTTGTTTGCATCTTGCATCGGTCTGACCAAACGTCGGTTGGCTTTCATCTTGTGGTGGTTAGCCTTCTCAGCTTAGTTTGCGGTCTAATTACAATCAACCTTGATCTAAACAAATTGGGAACGAAAGTTATTCACAAGGGAATCAAGATTATTGCATGGGAACACAAGAAACCACACTGTTCCACCTACCATGTGAATCTGCATTGAATGATTTGAATCGCATGCGATTGCAAGTGAAAACAATTGCAATCTGCAAAGCAATTGGTCGATCGCTGGCTCAATGTCGAACTATTGTAACCTCAAACAATCAAGCAACGGCGCTAAGCAATGCAAGCAAACGCGAACAAGTGCAATCCCATGGGCCTCATTGAAACGATTTAATTGTTTTTGCACAATTGTTTGTCGCTGACAACAACAGACACTCGCTGTTGTTAGACTTGTTTTGACGCTCGACGTTGTTTGTATTTGTGGGGCCTTAGAGGCGACGTGAATGTTGCATCCAAACAACATTGTTAGCACGTACTGCAAGCGACGAATGCACGAAATGCGATCGTCGCTTGAGACGAGTGCCCAACGAGGCTTACATGCTACTGCCACTGTGACATTTAATCTGCCTGGTCAGCATCAGCACGATCAGCGGTCGCTATGGGCGACGATTTTATTGCCCACACAAGTTCTATCCAACTGTATTGGGCGACCCCAACTTGCTGTGTACTTTGCTGTCACACAACTGATGCAGCATCAACTCATACAACAACTCGAATGCAACGTTATTGCGTTGCGATTCTAGCCTTCAATTCATCCGTAGCTGAAGTCGAAAGATATTGCTATTCATTCTGTGTGTATGGTCAGCGTCGGCCATCAAAGAGCCCAGTGAATTCATTTCGTCAGTTCGAGCATATTCATTGCTCGACATCGACTGCATTGATCACTGCATGGTGACTTTGTGGCGCTGCTCCTTCCAGGCAGTTTGCAGTTCAACAATTCGTACATTGAAATTCTGTTCGTCTTTTAAAGTTGAAGTTAGTACAGCCGAGAGTAAATTTGTTCCAGTTGCGCTCATTAATTGAAACAGCCATTTACATTGCAATTGAATCCAGCTATAGCCAATCAAATTCTGCTATTGAATTTCATTGCATTCGCTAGTGAAAATTGTCGGTGAGCGTTGAATCGCTTTCTACTGTCATTCGCACTGTCAAACACAGCCATATTGTGAACAATTGATATCCGTCGGTTTGTTTGTTCTGACTTGTAAAACTTTTATTCGTTCAAAGACAGCAACAGACTTTATATTATCCTGTAAAATTCGAGCCCCATTTTATCTCTTTGTCGATGGTTCAAAAATAGCATAATTCAATGGTCGCAAGCAACAAATGTTGTGTTCGGTGCAACATTTGCCAATACTAGTCACAACGCTGGCGACTTAAATTATGAAATTCAAGTCGTGATTGTCATTGAGCTGTTTCGAGAAGGATTAGAATAAGATTGGCTATAATCAGAGGTATATTTAAACTCTCGGTCAGCATGTTTAATATTGATAAACAGTTCGATAAACTCTGACGAATTGATTGGTGTCAATCAATTCCGTTGCAATAACATGATGTTTGCAATAACAACTTTATTGATTGAGTTGCAGCTGCATTGAAACGTACATTCAGTTGATTTTTTCGTGAATGGTCGTTTGATTTCCATCATCATCAGATTTGATCAAAGATTTTCCCACATTGGAGTTCAATAGATGTTACCTTATACTTTCGTTGTGTTCCACTGCTTTGCTCCGCTTCAAGTGTGTTCAATCAACAATCACGCACTCGTTTCAAGCACTCATAGCGCTCTCATTGGCGTGGGTCAATATTTTGCATGATTCATTGTTGGGTGTCTTTCCCTTGTGACTCCTGCTAACATCCGATATTTTTTCCATCATCACTTCGATTGCTCGCTTCCATTGTGAACACTGTCTGTTAGTCTTCTTCTCTGGGCAATCTATGTTCGGTTGAACATTTGCTGTAAACATTCTCTCTCTCTCTCTCTCTCTCTCAATCACAACAATAGATTCCTCTAGAATCTATTGTAAGCTGCTTTCATTGACCAATAAATTGCAAGATCGAGATCAAAACAGCAATGCTGTCCATAGCAGCACTGCTGCGATACGCATGCAGTGATACCAAACAACAACAATTGCCATTCGAAATTGTTGTTCGGTGCCGAATGAAGCTGACGTCTGAGAACGATCGGCAATCGTTTGCCAAAAGCAAAGCATGTGCGATTGCATTCAGCAATTACATAATATACTTTTAGCCGCTGCATCTCACAATTACCGTTGATAAGCACTCCGATTAAACAGAACCAAATCAAATCAAACCAAATCGAATCGAACCAAATAATCAAGTTGCCACAATGCCAACAAAATCTTTTGAGACCTCAATTAAGTCACGGCGTGCTGGGCAACAGAAGAAATCACCAAAAATAACTACAGATCAAATCGAATCAAGTGTGTGTAAATTAAACTCACTTGGAGTTTCCTTACGCTCCGAGTTTTCTTCCAACTTTTTTCTTCTCTTATCTCGAATGCGTACGTTTTTATTGGCTTTGAATTATTTTGCGATTGTATAGAGTAACTCTTGACTCTATCTATCTCGAATTGTATCGCAACAATTTCTAGGCGCTTTACTTCAACGCGTAAATAACTATGACGCAAAGAGAAATGAAAAATAACTTGCATCGATAAACGTTTCACAAAATAATAATCCAGTTTGCTCGATTTCAAAATAATACTGTTGAATAATTGATTGTCCGCAGGCGCAACATGATTGAAATGAAATGAAACAAGTGAAGGAATATTATTAACTGCAATAAGGTAAAATAAAGTTCTTGCTGTGCTATGTAGTAAGTTTGATAACAGCGTAATTAATTACCATGTTCGACAACCACTACCATTAATCGACAATTCTTCTCCCAAGCTGGCATTCTTGTCGCCCTTTCACACATGTAGAATGTGCTCGTGTGGGCTCGCGCCCTAACACACTGGCCTGCTAGCAACATATGAGTATTTGACCAACTTTGAGCTGATTGATTTATCATGCGATGACTTGCTTCTACCACTGCGGTCATCGTTTGTTTTGTTGTTGTATACATGCAACAGCAGGAACCATTCTCATAACTTCTTCTTCTCCTTCTTGTTCTTTTCGCCCGTTTCACTTGCTTGATGACTCAATCAAACAAGTACATGGTCAGTAGGTGCCGACGGGCTTGTCTCAACAGCAACAGCCTGACAACAACGCTGTATGACAGCCAACAATAACACGTTGTGTAGCAGCAGGTGCAGCAGCAACAACAACGTTCACAGTGCTACTTTTCATAGGGAAGCAGTCAGTTTTAGTGGAAACGGCGCCCATGAAGTTAACAACTTAACTTCACCCAATAGAAGGCATGAATATTTGCAGACTAGACACAAAATGTTTGTTGCAAAAACATGGCAACAAAATTCTTCCAACAATAGCCACACTCGCTGCTCATGATTATCATTATCAATTTTTGTTCAACAATTTCATTTAATGCTGAGTTGTGAGATGATGTTTGTTGAAAAAGTAGCGCTTTTGTTGCCGTTGCCGTTGCTGCTGTGATCCCTGCTAACTATGGCCGATGGTTGTCGGCACATAAACTCTACATGCTAAGTACGACTGACTGAGTGAGTGAGTGCAAAGGACGCCCAGTGGCGCGATTGCATGATGCTCTGGATTAGCACACGTGTGATTTAATTGCTAATCGATCTTTGTCTGCAGGCTCCATTGGAGTCTTTTTTACCGATATTTTTTTCTTTCGACGTTGCAGTTGCGGTTGCTATTTGCTGTTTGTGAAACTAACAAGTTGTAAGTCGGCTTGCAATTCGTCCGTAATGTTATCGATGATGATAATAGCGACGGCCAACACCCAGCGGACCACAACAAACAACAACACCAACACCAACAGACAAATTGATCTCAACCTTACTACCTATCTATGGCGTGCGATAAATCTTTACTAAGTTGCTTCTATTGCTGAGCTGATGGTCGATGAAGGTAAAGCACATGACGATGGTAAAATAATCAAAGACCGCCCATTGATCTTATACTAGTATCCTCATTGCAGTTGCTAATACGAGTTGAGTGGAATCTCTTTTTCTTTTTCTCTTTCTATTCAGTGGCATTGTTGTTGTTGTTATAATCCTCTGGGAATGGGTGCTAATCAAAAGTTGGCAACGTTGCACCAATGTTTCCATTAACAATTGCAGCATACAAGTAACTAGTCATAATTGAATGCCTATTGTATACTACAACAGTGATGTTTTTTCTTCAAAAGTTGGCAACACTCGATCGATAGCTTATTATCGACTTTATTCAAAATTAATCTCACTCTAGTTTAATTGACTGCTCTATTTTCTTCATCTCCTCCTCTATTCCATCGGTCAATATTTGTTTGTTAAACTATTAAATAAAGGAGATTCTTGAGTCAGACATTAGGGTTGGACATTATATTCCAATGGCATGTCATTCACCAACAAGCCAATAAACTAGAGATTTTATATTTGCTTCTTTTTGCCAGTGAATATTTTTTATAAATTGTTTTGGCACTCGTTTAATTTTGCCACTTGACGTACCATAGACACTGATTAAGATACTAGCCATGGTCCTCTTGAGGGGCTCTCAATCCAACCACGCCAAGTACGTAAATCATGAACAATCATTTCCACAATCCAATGAGGGGACCAACAACTAAACAACTAATGATGAAAATCTCTTATCAACTGATGCTTCATTGACTTAGGTAGGAAATAATGGCTAGCTCACTAGATATTATTGCAGCCAACTATAGGCACATGTCTGTCGAGTCACTGCGGCCACCCTATAGTCACGCTTTGGCACCTCTTGACACGTGCACCCAATGCAATCGTCTTCCGCTGCACGTGCAAATGAAATAATCGCTTCGATAGCCCGGCGATCAATTTCGACGCTCCATTGGCTGGGCCGCGCACTAAAGCATGCACTCACGAACTGAACTCACCAAAGATCGAGCCATAATTTCATCGACCAAGCTTCCGAGCTCTCATGTGGAGTAGAATCGAGTGGAGTGGAGTGGAGTGAAGTGAAATGAAGTTAGTGGGCGGCAAGCGAGCACGTGGTTCCTATCGGTGGTGCATGGCTGTTTAGTCATCGGCATCTCGCTCACACGGCCACCTACGACAGCCTACGACTAAAGCATCCACATTGATGGAGTACGACAAGATGGGGCTAACAGAGCGGGAAAAATACCGCGCCCCGCGATCACTGGCACGTTCTGGTCGCCACCAGTTACTGTTTCTTTGTGTTTGAATCTGTGTGTCGCGGTCGCTCAACTCAACATTATTCGTTCACTTTGTCGTGTGACGTAATCGATTGGGCAGAGAGAAAAAAAACGAAAGCAACCAAAACAACTGGCAACTTTCACTTTGAGCGTATGAAAAACTCCACTAAACCGTACAGCGTAACACGTGCGACGTATACGGTAATAGGTTATTTGTGTGACTCGTGCGCGTCACAAAAATCAATTCTACCCAATCTATCGCTTAATTCATGGTCAATTCTAACAGCGACAACTATCAAACGGTTAATCAGATAGCCGATTGTCGCCGTCATGGGATCGAATTCCAATTGAACATCACAATAGTTTTTCAGTGCAACAACTATTTCAACCTATCTGAGATTGGCGAAGCTGTTAGTGTTCTGACGGCGCGCACAGCACCGAATCGATCGAACGCACAGAAGCGAAATACGAAGAATGTGCCACGATGCGCCTGTCAAATGGAATAACCATCAAATTGTTTGACGACATCCGGCGTTCGGCCGCCGTGCGCACTGTGCACGACTTCAATAAAACTTCGAACATAAACAAAGCGAAAGAGCCTCTCTAGAGGCAGCATAAATATGTCAAATCACCGCCCATATAGCTGTGAGTCATTAAAGTCTCAAAACTTCGTGCCCCAATTCAAGGAGGCTGAGGTTGATTTTAGCATATTGATTTGTAATTTTTAATTTTACCAAAGTCGAGATCAGACTAGCGAAAGACTAATGCATCTACCAAGTAATTAAATTTCCATGTAAGGTCCATGAAGGCATGAACGCGGTGCAATGAATCTTTAAGACCAATTATTCGCACATCAATCCCATCAACTCAATTCTGATTTATAATAATTGAATCGCAACACTGGAAACTTTGCCAGTCGCCACATGGTTCGTTAGTGGACACATTCACAGTGTTGGACACAAGAGTGAACTTGCACGGTGGTAGTGTAAGGTCCACTCAACAACACGCTTGATTGCACAAGTGACGTGACGCTCTAGAAGTTTGAAATCTCCACGATTGGAAGCAACTGAGATTGAATGACTGTTGCCTGTTAATACAACAGCAATCTTGAGATCCCGACATCTTCGGGGCGCCTGTTCACGAACACCGAATTTGTTAGGCCCAGTTTGCTCGACACTATACTCCCTTATGGTAGCATCCATGCATAAATGTATTGAAAGTTGTGTGGGACACGTAGTGCAAATTTACGTATTTCCAATTACTCGACCGCAATGTGCACGTTCGCAGACGTGAAGCCGATGGCGGTCGCGGCGTTCATCAACGATTCAAATTCGAGCGGAACCAATGAGATCACGTTTGCGTACATTATATGATGTTATTATTCATAGGACTGGTAGCGAGAGCGGCACACGTGCGTGCAAACGGCCCTCGGTTAACAGGCGTGACGTAATCTGTGTTCGGTTCGGTTGCCGCGCGAGCGTGCGCGCGCGCGACGCCAACCGATATTCCACGAGGACCTCAGTGCAGAAGATAGTTGTTGTCGTAATGTCACGCTAGCTGGGCTCCTAAAATTCATCGAAACTTACTGGCGCGCTGACACGAAATGAGCGCCGTAAGATCATTGTTTTAGTTTTTCAAACACCAAGTTACAATATCATTCTAGGTTATCTTCGCAATGTGAGCGTAACAGATACAATTCGTGCGACAGCGATACAAGATGATATCGCTTTGGAGGTTCATTACATGGTTAGTTGGCAATTCATGTTCCAACTGACGACGACGCCGAACCAAAACAACAACATACGACGTGCTTCCAATGTGTGTATAATGGGATCCTGGCAATGAATATTCAAAATATGTAGAGTGATAAGGGGCAAAGAGTCAGTTGATGATACGGTTAGTAACGGTCCACAAAAGTAATGTCTACTAAAGAACTAGTTTGTGTAACAATCTAGAAATGTGTGCATACTTTTCGGCACGATCAAGACCGGTAGTTGGGTCATATCGCTTCCTATGTGCAACCTCTCAATTTAGTCTCTGCGTAATGATTTTCGTTTTGAAAATTGGCACCGCATCAATCCATTGATTAAGGATTCTCGGCGTGGCGTTGAGACATGATTATTGTTGTTGGATAGGGCTATTATTATTAGTTGATTTCTTACCTTAGAGTGTGGTGGACAATTATATTGGGAAGACACAGGCAACCAACAAGACTTATCCTGTGACTGACTAGCATGTTCAGTACGTCTCTAGTATTTATACTTTCGAAAGCACATGGGCTGAGAACGTCCGTTGGCGTCGGAACGGCGTGGCGGAAACATGCGTGTTTCCAGCGCAGCTCGACTTGCCGCACGATGGTCTAACGCATTCCACCAAATCATACGTTCTTGGTCTCTGACCGAGGCTATTTATTTCTTGACATAGAAAAAGATGTTTTCGAGGGCTTTCTAGAATTCGGATGCTTTTGAAACTTCAGCTCATATGAGACTGACTCATCTGAGAATGGTTAAGACACGTGTTTGCCAAGTGCTCTCGCGGTTGCGCTATAAGCAATGGCCATTGTGCGATGTTTCCTGTTTGCTTTTCCGAACGCAGATCAAGATTATGTTGAGATTCGACGATCCCAATACTATTATGATCAATATATATGTATCTCGATCCAGAGTCGGGATTCTGGAGACTTAGGTCTAGAGCTTGTTGATTCCAATGTGTTCCACACTTGGCAACAGACACAAAACACGGATGCTAATTTCACCTTGGAAAATGATCAGGGTACTTTGCTGCTCATCTTTGATTTTTAGATTCGTTCCTGAGACACATTTATAAGTGTTGGTAATCGCCATCAATGAATCCAAACGAAAACGGGCTCATAGGCATAGGGTGGGCCTTTTTGAGTGAAAATTTGAGACACGACGAGCGAACGATTCAAATCTACCCGCGGTTCGTTCAATTTCCTCAGGCCAACGCCATCTATCGAGCACTAGATAGACGAAAATTTTGAGAGTTCTCTGGCTTTTACCTTTGCAAAATTGAAGATTGTTCGTTTGGAGTTGATTCGCCAAACAATCAAAACCATTCAAGCTCATCGCTCATTCAAGATGATATCAGTATTTTCATTTTGCTTTAGAGAGCATCACTAACTCGAGGGGCGCGTGCACGTCCGTCAATGCTGTCAAATATCTCAACACTATCTTCATCGCGCCATTGAATGCCATCGTACAACATTGGCTATCCTGTTTAGGACGAATCGAAGTGTCGTTGTGTAATTAAGTGAAAAATCTCGCCGTATACAATGTGCATGTCATAAAATGAATTTTCAAAACGAGATTAAGTATGATCATACTATTCTGTCTAACATCTGTGCCCGACAAGTGTAGTAAACACCAACAAGTAAATGAAACATGTTGATCTCTGCTTGTACAAATAATATCAATTTAATTTCTATTCCCAGTTGATTCATTTGTATTTCGATTCTGTTGCTGATGGTGATATTTTCTTACTGCTGTTCTCGTTTCGACGCACTTGTTACGTGGCATTTTGTGTAATACATTGCACTTGTCCAGCAAAAATTCTATAAGTGTCTCTATCCCGCTTGAAGCTAGTTTATTAGTCTAGAATGTCGCCCATTATTCTGAGCAAGTGTGTTAATGTTGAGCATATTGGACATGTCATATACGCACATAATAATAATAATTGAACAATAATTGCAATAATATTGCGCTCGATAAAATGAACCACGCAAAACAAACACAGACCGAAACAATCACTGAACAATCAGAAGTGTTTTATCATCATCGTTTGTTTTTTGTTTGGGCCTGCAATATGTGACGTTGCACAGTTTTATATACGACACATTGCGACGAAGCCAAGATAACACTAGTAGAGAGCGAGAGTCAAGAGAGTGCACAACAAGTGTCAATATGTGTTTGCGTGTATATATTTGTCCAATACTCTACCAGTACGTGCCGTAGCATTAAGTATGGGCCTCTTGTGTCGACCTCTGATGCTGCTATCTTGCTTCAGCATTTGCAACATCTGCAATGGTCACAGGCAAGCAGATGAAACCATGACAATGTGTTCGTGCGTTCACCAACTTGTCCGATTGTGAGTTCTGCAAATAATTTCTGCCAGCCAATTAGTGGTGGATGCAGCAAACTCAAAGCGGATGTTGAATGTGCGTGTCACTTGACATACTGGTCAAGAAGATTATCATTAGCTAGCACAACCCGGCAGAGATCCTGGCCAATATTATGACACACAGGACCCGCACATGTTACAGTACATATCAATGTATAATGGTAATGGTGATAATAAACAACCAAAGCTCGTTACGTGGTTCTCAATGAATGAACTTTGTGTTTGACTGCTAGTGTGTGCTCAAATGAGTATATATAGTTAACATTAGGCACAAAACGAAATACAAAGGCATTGAAGTAATGCGTCGCATTGAATCGCAATGTTTCATTGTACTACCTGAGCAAGATGACTCAGCCTGACACATGCTATTATTGATCGTGTAGCGTTTGTATCGCGAGCCACAGCACCATTGAACAATTCATTCGCAGATATAAGTCAGCGACGACGACGACCACAACGATGACGACGACGACAATACCTTCGTTATGGTCGTCGTCGCTGTCGTTAGTGGCAATCAGACCAGCGTATCTACGAGCAATTGTTTCAGTTCAGTTTGCAACAGAATAAAAAGCAGTGCAGTGCAGTAGAGTGTATGTGTTGTTAAACGCGACAATAATATAATATAATAATAATATTATTAATAACAACACTAGCAACAGGCAGCAACAAATTAAGTTCGATACCCGTATTGAGCGTCAACGCACTGAAATAGCACAATTGTAATGTAATGCATTGCATTGCAATGAAATGGAATGCAACGTAGTGCAGTACACAAAGCCAACTCATTTAGCGTCGAGTCAACACTGTCTCATTCGTTCTCTTGCTCTCTCCTTCTTTTGCCAGCGAATCAGCCAGCCAGTCAGTCAGTCAGTCAGCAAGCCAGTCAGCCAACAAGCAAAATGAGAGACTAATAATTTGTTCCTATGATTGTCATAAAGCCACACAAAATTCAGCCAATACCTATCTAATATCCACGCAATTCATTTATACGATTGTATCATCAAACAAACGCACACGCACATACGCATACACATCACCAGCACCTACACGTATCGCGCAAACTTGTTAAATTGTTAGCGGCAACACTATTCTTGCTCTCTCATATTGATTGCCAAAGAATCAGTCAGATAGCTTGCTAACGAACCAGACCGACGGCCCACAAAATTCCAATCTCTCGAGCTAGCAAGCGAGCGAATGAACATTAACTACGATGTTAGCCAACGGTAACATCGCAAATAAGTACACAGATAATGTGTGTGCGTGTGACAATACCCAATTCGGCAACAAACTTTCAGCTCGTTGTGATGTCGATCACAATCGGTGCGTGTGTTCGATGCCACCGCGATTCGGCAACACCCACACACGCAGACTGAAACAATGCATCGATATTCTCTGCAACGAATCGTGTCATTTGTGTAGTGGGTGCAAGTGAGCACCAATTGCATCTGATGCGCTAATCCTACCGTTAATGCTGGCAGCCATGTTCACACACACTATCCGTCGGCGAACAACGCACACAAACACAAACATTCACAAGCGCAAAGCAGACAGACGACATACACTTACTAGCTAATTCTTCACTCATTCTGATTCTCCTGGGTGACAACGAACGATTTTCCAGATCAAGAATTCACGACCACATCGTAGAGTCTACCGTTGTTAGTGACATTGTTCGACGTTAGCAAGGTTAGTTGAGTCAAATAATGAGTGAAATCTCCGAACTCTTCAAGCTTAAAAAGATTCTCAAGATCTCCACTTGTAAATATGTGCAGTATGCGTTCATCAGACGAACACACAAGATCTGTCCCTTAAGAGAGCTTTTTTCATGAACGGTTCTTAAACAATGCACACTTACTGTCATGGAAAGCTCTTTTGGAGGATAATCTTCAATACATCAATCGGTTTTATTTGCCATAAACAATATTTAATTGAGGTGAGAAGGTTAGTGATTGCTTCGGATGAAGTGGTCGACCATTCATTCAATTTTCATGTTTAATCGAACACTCTCTATCTAACGGATATTCCAATCCAGAACTCTGTAAGAAAACTTCACACTCTTGATGCTTGAGAATATGACAATTCTTTAACGAAGCTGACACCTCTTCAGAAGACATCTGTTTGAGCAAATACAGAAATCAATCAATTTTCATAACTTGATTATTTACGAACAAGTTGAATCCCCTTGACCATCGATTGTAATGTTTACACTAAATCATTTATTGAGATTGCCTAGCCACTGCGCACGAATTTAAGTAAAAACAGTTTTCAAACGTAACTCAGATGGTAGATATCGAGGTCCCACAACCAACGGATGATCGGCTAAGTTGGGCCTGAGAGCTAATGTTCGTTTGTTGATAGTTTGTAGATCTGAGCTTTGCTGTTGTAACTGTTGCTGTTCTTTGGACTCAACTACCGCCAATCGTAGATCCAATGGTTGTGGCTCCAACATGTTCAAATCGCTGCATAGTCGCTCCAATATTATCGATCTGACCTCCATAATATGCACACCGGGCGGCTTATAAATCGAGATGAGTCCATTGAGCCTGGCGTACACATCAGGTGCATAGTTTGTACTCACTACGTTCTTGACCAAAGATGATGCCTTTGAACACATCTCCGACACACACACACACACACACACACACACATCGTTATTTTCTAGGTTAAATTAGATCGTAGATTTCTAGGAACAGAAAATTGATAATAATAATAAAAAGACTCGCTTAGCGAACATCAGCTGTGGCAATGCACGTGTGTCTTATTTCAATTCCCTGCTGGCAGGCTTGTGTTCAGTGGCAGTTCAGCGCGTGGTGTGTGCGTTGCACACGGTGTTTTTCCTCAATGTAACGGTTGCCAGTTGGGTCGTCTGATATCAGTGTCAATCCGATCGGTGATTTGAGGCGTGCTCGTCTGGGACACATTTTAGATTGCGCGCGCGGCACATTACATAGATTGGATTTCGTAAACAGCGTTGGAAATTAGAATGGAAACCAATTGTGCAAGCGAATACCATCAATATACAGTTATCATTCTCAAAATTCATTCAGTACCATTAACCTTCCTCAAAAATGTTCGCTAGTCTGAATATTGATCGTATTTTCGAAAAGTTCGATATTGCTATTGATTTTTGTGCCAGCAAGCGACCTGTTGTTCTCTGTCTCCAAGACCTTTGTGATAGCAGCTCAGAACGCTTCAATGCTTATCGCGACAAATTAGCATCGGCTGGATATAAACTCGAGGCCGGTTTCGCAGACGGTGCAACAAGAACTACATCGGTTGGTTTCGCCATACGTCGCGATATTGATTACGCGCTCGTTAGGCTCGACAACATCAATCCTGGCACAATATCTCGGGATGTCTTTGATGCTCGCAAGTTACATATGACAATTCGGATCAAATTACATGCCAACTAAAACACTTCCCGCATCGTTTATTTCACAACGGTTTATCTGCCACCCTACTGCGCATGCGGCCCCTCAGCTTAAGTATTGCCATGTTTCCCCTATGCCTCATGATTTAACGTCGAGGAGTGTATGTGCGCAAGCGCAGGGAATTTAAATTAAAACAGTTTTCAAACGCGTGTTATAACACTCTCAGGTATCAATGCAAAAATAGATGTCATAGAGCGCATGCGCTCTAGTTTTGGCGGCACAAAATGTTATTGTTCACTTCGGCATACTATGGATGGTCCGTGCTTGTGCACAAATCTCCAGAGCTCAGTGATTGAATTTCGCCCTTTAAATTTTTTATCATCTATCTAATGTGTTTTACTGTAATCTTTTATTTGTATTTCAATCAATTCATAGATAAGCCATATTTTCTCCATCTAAAGAAGTTATTAATATCTTTAAGAAAGACTAAATCTGAATTGAGTCATATAAGAGCCACTAACTGACATCACCGAAAATGTCATCCACAGGATTCAGTATGCGCTCGAGCGCAAGCTCGAGATCTCGAGCTAACAGCTTCATGTTCCAATCGAGCTCGTCTCGTATATTTCCTTCACAACAGCAAATTTCTTTGAGTGATCCAGGTAATCCAAACGCCGACCCTACTCAACCAAATCTGGTTATCTGGGGAACTGACGTGAGCGTCGAACGATGCAAACAACAATTCATCGAATTTTTACAATCGGACAAATTTAATCTAGAGCAAGCCGATATTGACGAAGTACAAGGCGACACAAGTTTACTCGCTGGAGATCAAACACCTCGCTCCCAAGCAGGGTCGGCATTATACTTGACCAAACTCGAAGAAATTCTCACTGTCAACGAGCCATTCTTGACTGTCAATTGTGCTCACTTAAAAGGATTCGATCCTAATCTCTACAGACAACTTGTCAACTATCCACAAGAAGTGATTCCTATATTCGACTTAGCTGCCAATGAACTTTTCGCCGAAAAGTATCCCGACCACGAGTTAGAGCATCCTATCAACGTTAGGCCATTCAATATCGATCAAACCTCAACAATACGTAATCTTAATCCACAAGATGTTGGAAGACTCATCACAATCAATGGTATGGTGACCCGGTCATCTACACTAATACCTGAAATGGTCTCTGCCTTTTTTCGTTGCACTGTATGTTTGTTTTCGCGCGAAATTGCGGTCGAAGCTGGTAGAATCACAGAGCCTCACGTCTGTACTTCCTGCAACAGCAAATTCTGTTTCGATCTCGTACACAACCGTTCGAAATATATCGACAGACAATTGGTAAAACTTCAAGAGTCCCCCGATGATATGCCCGCCGGTCAGACACCTAGTACGGTGTCACTTGTTGCTTGTGCTGATTTGGTTGACAAAGTCAGTCCTGGTGACAGAGTTTATGTCACAGGAGTCTTTCGTGCTTGTCCTGTTCGCACTATGCCACGCCAACGAAAGTTGAAAACATCGTATCGCACAACGATCGATGTGATACACTATCGAAAACTAAGCTCAAAACGTCTGTACGATGAAGCTACAGATCTACATTTTGCGCCAGCTAGAATTGACCGCATCAAGGCACTTGCCAAAGACGAAGATATCTACACAAAGCTCGGAAATTCTCTTGCGCCCAGTATATTTGGGCATGGAGACGTCAAAAAAGGTGTACTGTTACAGCTGTTCGGTGGGACACGCAAAGAGACACCTGGTCGCGCCAGTGACCCCAAGTTAAGACACTTCAGAGCCGAAGTCAACATACTATTGTGTGGTGATCCTGGTACTAGTAAATCGCAAATTCTCCAGTACGTTTACCAGCTCGTTCCTCGTGGACAGTACACATCGGGCAAAGGATCATCTGCTGTCGGTTTGACAGCCTACATAACGAAAGACGCTGATACCAAACAAATGGTATTGCAAACCGGTGCTTTGGTACTCTGCGATGGTGGCATCTGTTGCATTGATGAATTTGACAAAATGAGCGACTCAACCCGATCGGTACTGCACGAAGTCATGGAGCAGCAAACTCTATCGATTGCTAAGGCTGGAATCGTATGTCAGTTGAACGCCCGGACATCGGTCCTGGCAGCAGCTAATCCTGTGGCTTCTGAATGGAACAAACACAGCACAGTCATGGACAACATTCGACTTCCCGAAACATTACTATCTAGATTCGACCTAATATTTTTACTTTTAGACCCCGATGATCGCGCATATGACGAGCAATTGGCTACGCATTTAATCTCATTGTATTATTCTAAGAAAGATGAGGAGCAAGACGAATTTGTTCCGATGGACGTTCTCAAGGATTATATCGCATACGCGCGCACCCATGTGCACCCTAAGCTCACAGAAGAAACAAGCAGGATTTTGATTGAATCATATATTGAACTGAGGCGCGATAGCGGAACAACAGCAGGCAAAGTAACAGCTTATCCACGTAACTTGGAATCATTGATAAGATTGAGTGAAGCTCACGCTAAAATGAGGCTGTCTCCTGTGGTCGAGATCGAAGATGTCGACGAAGCGCTACGATTGACCAAAGAGGCACTCAAATTATCATCCACCGACCCTTCGACCGGAAAGATTACAGAGTGATGAATCTTTAACCTACATTTCAACATTTTACCCCCTATGAATTGAACACGTGTAAGAAAAGTTCACCGATTCAAGTAAATGAATTTTTATCATTTCGAGTGTGAGCAGTTTAAAAAGGATTGTAATAGCTCTTGTCTTGTAAAATGCAGAAAAAAATTAAGATTGATTTGGCATTTAAGGTACTGACTGACTTATGTGGACGCGTTCAGACCAAGAGCTGAGAATATTTTTGACTTAAGATTCGGTCTATTGGCGTTGGCTGGCTCCAAGTCTTGCCGTGTTGTCTGGGTGGGTCTAGTTTCTGAAGCCCTTTCTCGTGGCAGCACATAATCTGCACTCAACGAGTGTATAGATCGATCGTTTGCGTCGAATGACTTTGATCATTTGCATTCCAAAAGTTGTTAGAGATAAGAGGAGAGGATTAAATGTCTGGTTAGATCACGGCGAATTTTTAAGTAGCGTGAGAAGGAATACATTCACGTTACATGTACCTCTATTCGGGATCGCGTAGCACAGTCATTCAGGACGTGGGCGGCCTCCAGCTTTCCTTGCCGACGGTATAACATACTGAGATTCTTCATGGTGCTTTGTAAAACACTCAAATCATGCGGCCCTGGTAAATCATGCAATTATGAGGAGAACAGTTTTGATTATATGTGAGTGATACGGTGAAAGCAGAAATATACAACAATAATAAGCCTAATAGAACAACAAAGTTAGTTCGATAATGAGTAATCTCTACGTGGGTGATTTTTTTTATCATAATTCATATAAATGTCGGCTGCCCTCACCAGGGGTTTTGTCAAGATAAAGATATACTGGTAGGATATGTGTATAGTATGATTATTTGATTGGATTACTATGAAGAATGTGAAAATAATCATCGAACCAACAAAAAAAGGAGTATTCAACAAAAACTAAATAAAAAGATTGATTCAGAGGAATCAGAACTCGAAACAAAGAATCTCTCACAGACAATGGAATATCAGAAAGGTTGGCACAAACTTACCGTGTGTACTACACAGTTGAAATTAGAGCAGGACATCGAAAGGGTAAATAGAGTGTAAAAAGTAAATAGATAGATGGATGACCACCAGTGGTTAATGATTGTTTCAACGTTAAATGTGGGGTGAATGGTGGAAGTTTGTTGCTCGACATGACTTACCTGTTGCTAAATGCTGGCACCTGACTATACTCAAGGGTTGAAGGGGGATCTTTTTTCTTGGCCATCATCTCTTCATGCTCTTCGGCTATTTGCCAAACAGGCTTGTTGTTGGAATCGACTTTACCATGTTCGCTTTCATGTACCTGTGTGAGCACTTGCTTATACAGCTCTTCAGCTTTTTTGTAGTCGCCTTGCTTTAGTAAAGCGGATGCAAGGTTGTTCTTTGTTTTGAATACAATGGGATCGTTAGGCCCTAATGACTGTTCATAAATCTCCAAGCTACGTTTGTACAACCGTTCCACTTCATCGTATTGCCCCAAATTTTGACATATTAAGGCAAGATTGTTCAACTGTTTCGCAACGTCGGGATGAGAGGGTCCGTGATTGCGCTCTCGAATTTTCAGTGCTCTTTCACACAATACACGGGCTTCCTTGAATAAACCTCGTTTGCCGGATAAAACCGCCAAATTATTGAGAGTGGCAGCAGTCGCAGGATGATCCTCACCCAACGTTCTTTCTCTAATTTCAAGGCACTGTTCTAAGAGTTGTACAGCTTCACGATACATATGTTGATCGCGATAAACAAGGGCGAGGATGTTCAACATTGTTGCATAATCTGGATGGTTGGTCCCAGAGGTACTTTCAATATCGAGCAAAATTTGTTTAGCCAGCGGGCAAGCCACATCGTATCGGCCACGTTGTGCGTATTTGATGACGAGATTGTGTAAAGTATTAATTCTATGAGGAACCTCAGATCCGGTGGCTGGGTTAGCAGTTATTTGCTCATCCGGATTTCCTTGTTGGACGTCGTATTCTTCGGGGAAGCCAATATCGATGCTTGATTCTGCATCATACTTTCGATCCATGGAAGTGGGAGATGCATTATTTGGATTTGACGATCCGGGACCATCAAGACTCTTGAGAGAATCCATAAACTTTAAATGCTCTAGATCAGAGGCTAACGAAACTTTGTCTTTTTCCGACTCCTCTAATTTACGATTTGTTAATGCAAGTTCATCACGAAGCCAAGCATTCTCTTGACTGAGTCTTTTGCACTGTGCCCGTAATTTATCTTTTTCAGCTTCAACATTGAGTAAATGTTGTGATAAGGCAATCATAACATGAGCCTCACTTAGACCTAATTCTATCGAATCAATACTTTTAGATATTATGGACGCTTTTTCTTCCATCAGTAGGTAGCTAGAATCTTGTGTTAAACTATTGTCTGATTGAACTGTCTTGAGTGTCGACATAATTCCATTCAATATTGATAAGTTTTCGCTTTTGAGCGCTTCCAAGCCTTGTATGACAGTCTTCGTGTTTGAGATTATTTCGTCCTGACTCAATTGAGTTAGGCACTCGTCGCCGTTGGCCTTCAGCATATCTGAAAGCTTGCTGGCCACGTTACTGCCCATTATTGTTAATCGATATATCAATAGATTCAATAGTCTAATAACGGCGCTTTCACTGGATATGCTGAGAAGATGTGTAGATACAAAAGTATTTGATCAATATATTCATAAGGTACTCTTAATGAACCGTTGCTCCCGGCTGATCGTCATAGTAACAAGTAGAATGAGTGCGAAAAAAACAATAATAATAAAGATAATACTAACTGTCCGGCTGAGTGGGTGATGTGCTTTCGAAAGATAACAGTGGTAGGCGAACTGATTAAACAAAGTCACAGCACATTACTGGACGAATCGAATGTCTTGTCAAGTATTGCTGCTGGTTCGGTGATAGCTCGATTGTTAAAAACAATGACGCAGGTTCAAAATTTCAGGATGCTTGCTTTTTGTGTGTTTTTTGGTGTACGTTGTCGATGTGACGCTCGTCTGAAGTCTTTCCAGATTCACAACCAAGTCACAACAACTCGAGTCAGAAAAAGGCGTTGACATGGTCAGCTAAACAACCTGTCTTCACGCTCTACTGACCATTATTCTAACGAATCGAATTTATAAGTATTTTCAAATAATACGAACTTTCTAAAGGTTTGTTTAGGTCTTATGTAGACTCACTCTTTGGTATAGCTTGTTTTCATGAGATTAACCGTTTTCACAGCTGTTGAAAGCTTTGACAGAGAAAAACTGTTGATCACTCTAACCTGTAAGACGGACCTGATGTAAACTGTTTACGTTGATTACAAGTCAGTACGATGGCGGTAAAGTTTCAACAATTGTTAACAATGATTGAATGTCAAACGTACAGATCAACAATCAGATTTGGTTGGGATAAACAAAAAAATGCATTCTGATTCAAGTAATCAATAAAATCAAGCCGTTCTGGATTTTTTTTGAACATGTTGGCGCAGTTGTCCGTCCGCACAGCAGCAGCAGCTGCTGCTTTGTTTAGACTTGAGCTGGGCGTGCTCATCAAAATGCAAGCCTTCGTGTGGGCGTGCTTACTAAAGCGCGCAGGCGAATCGTAGCGACATCGTATTATCTATTGTCTCTCACGTGGCCCTTCTCGTAAGTGTGAATCCGACCCATCATCAATTGTATTTATCGCCCAATGGTGCCAGGACATCTACCGAATCACAGTTTCTTAATTGATTTGTACAATCAGCTACACACAAGCGTCTACTTATCATTATTTTTCTGCCTACATAAATAGCAAACACGAGAAAGTATAGTGCTAGTTGAGTGGTGATTTTTGATATGCAAACGAGCAATATGAATTTAGATGAATATCGCACACCATTGGCCCTAGCTGGTGTGGCATTCCACTACCCTATACAATTCTCTAGATTGCTCATGCAACTTGGCTACGAGCCACTGCCGGCTGTCAATGGTCGTTATCCTGGTATATTCACATATTTGAAATATATAAAAGACAAGCGAGGTATAGGTGCGTGGTACATAGGCTTACCTCATCATATTTGTTTCATTGTTGCACGCGATTGTGTCAGAAATCCTCTCGATAACTTACTCGTCAGAGCAGGTTTGCCACGCAAAGAGGTAGTAGACACCAATAGTCTAATATACGACACAATCAGGGAGACGATTATCAAAGTAGAGACCACAATAGTCACGTACCCTCTGTCATCACTCACTGTCATCTACATTATATCGAAATATTTCGGTAATGATGAACCGATATTTTCAAATTCAGGTCCATTATCAATAATTAGTCTACTATACAGAGGAATCATACCCAAGCTCATCATCGATGTAGCCATTGTCTGGGCAAGCAAATTCAGCGAACACTTCTCGAGACGTTCGATTGATGACAAATTGCTTGCCAGTATTTGTTCGACAATACCTGTTTACTTAGTAAGCTCAATCTTATACCCATACAATGTAGTCTCGAACGTCATGATCGATGGAGGCCGCAGTCGACTCAACCCAGACTTCTCTGATTGGCAAGAATGCTGGTCTTACCTCAGAAGTATCGATTCGTTAAGAAGAGGCTCATCGCCATTCTGGAGACGGGAGCCCGTCAGGTTCAGATCCATTAGAAGTAGATTTCTGAGTAATTGAATAAATTTGAGTCAGTCATTACACCATTATATGATTTTTACTAAGACTGACTGCAAGCTACTATCGATTCATTGAGAAACAATCTGTGAACATATAAACAATCTCAACATTCTATTCTAAGTGCTCTTTCATGAATCTACCTTCCATGTCGACATCCTCGCTTTCCTTCATTGGGTCTGTGTCGGCGATAATATTGTCTAGATTAGGCATCCATAACCCATCGGCTACGCCAGACTTGTAGAAAATGATTAAGGTTAATGTTAGAGCAGCCGCTCCACGCATGATGCATAAGTTTGCTCTGCGATTTTCTTTCGCATAGGCTTCTTGCCACGACCCATAAGGCTCTAATAAGTCGTCCATTGTGGCGGGTCGTATATCTAACTGGTATCGCTTAGCACTAGCCATGATCGGAGTTGTAGAACTGAGCTGCCTCAAAGAAAAGATGTTGTTCAAGGCCAAGTTGGCACGCGGGACTAAATTGATAATCCTAGATGATAACATGATGACTTGGTTTCCAATCTTTTTTTGAAAATTTAGAACGAATCCAAATTGTTTATTTTAATATCGAGATTAACTCTGGACCCGAATCAATGAAATTTCTCAAGGAGATCGTAGTCTAATGATGCAGCTATAGCGGGACATTCAAGTGAGATCTATCGGCGCGCCATCTATTGAGCATTGTCGGAATCAAAATCTACAAGTTTTCGGTCGTACTTCTGGTTAAGATTTGATCGGTTGGATGAGGCCATAATGGTCGATATTCTCCGGCTCTCCTCCAAAAAATGGAAAAGGTAGGATGAAGATTGACTATTGAGCAAACTGATGTTAGGGTGGTAATTAGTCCATCAGCTCGATATCTTCGATAGTACAATAGTGGTGTACGATGGAACGAGAAATGAAAAACGGTCATTACAGTGGCCACTCCAAATAAATGCTCGATAGCAAATCTTCCTCGCTTCTCTATGAGAGTAAAGACTCCGTAAAGTAAGTAAAAATAATAAAGGTACTTGACAAATAAGGATATATATAGTTTTTGAGTCTGAGAGCAGAATTCGATTTTTTTGTAAGTTTCGGACGTTTTATTGTTGTTTAATAAGCTTGCTGAAGTATTGTTGCTTAGAATTTCGTATTTCACTACTGCATTGAACAAATTTACGACTACATGATAGTTAATGTAGGAACCCTCTTCCTGGCTCAGGACCCTATAAAGTGAAAGATTGGAAGAAGTAAGAGTGAACGTCAGAAATGATTCTTATAGTGCTTCAAGCTGCTTAAAGATACGTATTTATACTCACGCGTGGTTGTCTTATGAGGACAAGCCTTGGTCCTTTTTGCTCATCCAACTGATTTGATTTCAATTTTGCAAAAGCTTTGTCTGGTCTGAATCCTGAATTCAATGAGCCGAGATGATCATTGTTGACTTGAGGGTTCAGGTTGAGAGGCAATTGAGTCAAGATTTCAGACCATGAATCACTTTTGATTCCTGGCCGTTGGGTCTTTCCATTGTAACCATTGTACGCTTGAACATTAAATCCAAAGCGATTTGAATCATTTTTGAAGGTCAAATTATCTGCGTTTGATGCATCCGTGTTGAGGTCTATCAGTGGATACTCATTGTCGATGCCACTTATCGATCCAAAAGTTCCAAATCCGTTAATGAATGGCGATTCACTATGATTGTTGCTGTTCCCAAATATGTGATTATTGTGGTTGCTGGACGAACTAATATGTTGCATGCTATCGCCATATGCGAGACTCATACCGTCGCCCGATGATACATCATTCTCTAAAGTTCCAGTTGCTAAGCTTGATAATGTGGCTAAAGTTGCTGAATTTTTTCTACTAGAAAATAGATTTTTAAACACAGTCCCATGCGGTAAGTGCTTGATCCGGATGGCTTGCATTCGATTAGATGGCGCTTCTGAGACGGCTGTAAATTCTACTTCATCGTTTAGTCTTGGAATACTAGGTTCAATCAATTCATGAAAGCGAAAGTAAACTCTGGTACCATCACGATTCAAGCATTTGATAAAGCCGAATGAATCGTGGATGGCCGTAATATAACCTTGTTCACGACGCTCCATTGATGCATTGAACGTGCTTGGATGGAGCTTAATATTGGTTGCGTGCTGACTGCTATCACGTCTATCGGTTGCAATATTAAATTCAATAATATCACTAATGTGCAGAGTATATTCCCCTTTGACGTCACGCTCGCCAAAAGGTATTTCAACAGTAACGCCAGCGTCATTGATATAGCTTATGCGACCTGGGTAAGTTATCTCCATTGTTTGCGTCGGTTGACCAGTTTGTGTTGCAGTGAAGGGCGGTGATGAAAGTAATGATTGTGATTGTAGTAAGGGCTTATTAAAGGATGATGGCGACGTTGATGATACAGATGGTGATGATAATAATGATGAGAATGGTGTGCTCATGTTTTGCTGATATGATAAGCTATTGGTGCTATTGTTGCCGTGTGAATTGTTATTATTGGACTTTTCAATCGTTTTGGTTATGGTGCCTCGTCGTAGTACAGGCGAAACTTCCTCTATTATAACAGATCCAGGTGGCAGTCTGGTAACGTTAACGGCAACTTCTTTACCATTGCGTATTTCGATGTCAAATTCAACACAATCGTTTGGACTAAGCTCAGTGAAGATCTTATTGTTGCATCCTGATGAATGAAAGAAGGTTTCTTTGACACAATCGGCTCGTTTAACAAACCCGAATCTGTCTTTGAGCGTGCATATTATTCCGTGATAGGGTGCTGGAACGGCCGATTCAAGTCGTAAGCACTTTGCTCTAAGATTGCCTGATTTGTCCGTTGAGATATGAAAAGTTACTCGATTTTTGGCCACTAGTTTGATGTCGCTTTCGACGTCGTCTTGAGAGAATGGAAAAAAGAAGCATTCTCCACGGTTCTCGTATGCCACTCGTCCATCCTTATCAGGCGTGACTTCGAGGGCTATGAATCCTGACACGCGTTCTTGACTTAGTTGCTCGTCAAACATAGCGCCAGAGCTAATTTTGACGACACTACTGGCGATGGGTTTGCCAGTTTTGCGATCATGGGTCATCTCAAATTCAACAGGATCGCCCAATTTGAGGTGCTCGACTTTTCCAGAATATTGGCTGTAATGGAAGAAGAGTCTCGCTTGCCGCTCGCAACATTGTATAAATCCATAAGAAGCAAGTAGTTTCTCAACAATTCCCGCTTCTCGATAGCCGCTTGACGACATTTTGATATTAATAATAATTGATTTATGAAATGTGGAGTTATGTAGCGAAGCGAGATGTACCTCGCGTCGTCTCGTAGTTACGTAGATATCCGCGGACGAGAGGCGAGCCGTGATGAACGTAGTGTACAGGGTGTGTGCTTGCCTATGGGTAACTCTACATTACTGTGTTAGAATTCCGCAGAACACACGTCTGGCAGGGAGCGCATAACCAGCATTGTCGACTGTAGCTACACGCTCACATTGTCAGCTGGTTTAACATTTTTGCCTCGATAGTGCAAAATATGTGTAATAACTCTGATAAATTATTGCTATCTATATAAACTAGATCGGTTCAATTGATTCATCTAGAAATCAAATTGACTTGTCCCTCGCGTATAAAATGTAGAAAAAGGCAGGCCAGTCACGCAAGAGCAGTAATTGCACGCTGAAAGGCAAGAGTACCGCCAAACACAGAAGTGGCCACCCTGAACGCGAGCGCTTCTGCTGCCTCTGAGTTAGCGATACGGCTGCATGAAGCGCATGCGTGTTTGACCCGCGAAATTTCGAACAAGTGTCGCATTGAACGAATCGAAATTTATTAAACTAAAATATCATCTAGTAAACTAAAAAAAGTATCACCCTATTTTAATCGACTTTTTCCACCTCTATGACTCATTTCATTAGACTGTGATATTTTCTTCTATTCTAATTATGCTTATTTTTGAAAAAAAAATTCAAACTCACGCGCTTTTTGCAAATCATCAGTGCGCATGCACTGCTGCCAAACCTAGTAAATGCTAATGATGATACACGCACAGACTTACTCTGTCTGTGACTGACACAGGCAAACTTGAGACTCTGTGTCAATTTCTTGAACCAATCTCGCGACATAAGGTGCATCATCTCATAATAATTATCAAGACTGGCCCACTTTATTAAGTCAGAACTGAGAGTAAGTTATTATGTTTTGCTAATCGCACGGGAAAAAATAAACAATCTCACCGACATGCACAGCTGCATCTAGCCCGCGCTCTTGTTTATATTGTCGGAATTCTTATCTTGGCCACTTCTCACCCTTCCTCTATGTTGTAGCTTGACATAGCTTCAACAATCATATAGATTACGTATATCAGTAGGAAACATGAGATGAGATGAAATGAGCATCCCAATCAACAATCTATAACACATAGTTGAAGATTTCAATTCTCTGGTGATGGATGATGGAAATCGATGCCTGCTCGATGTTATTAATGACCCTCAGCTATTGCAATCATTTCTCGAGAGTGGTGACAGTGTATCAAGTTCAACATCAACGGCAGCGGCAACAACAGTAACTTTAACGGCAACAACCTCTACAATCACTCACGCAAATGCCAACGTTAACATTAACAACAGCTCCAACAATAGAGCCTCTATTGCATCAGCTAATGTTGGTGCTATTGTTGATAGAACAACGTCGGCACCGGTGTTAGATATAAGGCTATCGGGGCCAACAGATTCAAATAGCGACCATAATAATTTATATCAATCAAATAGCACGCCGAATCAGCAATTCCAACTGGACAATGATTTCTGCTCAAATTCCGTCCAAACAAACGATGCCACCTATAAACAATTTAACGCAATCAATGACCCTACGTCTTCGGACAATTCAACAACCGAGTTCCGTGATATACAAAGACCGGATCCATCCACCGACCAGGTAGCACCTAGCACCTCCTCCTACCCGTCTGCTTCAGGATCACAAGGATGTATGATAGAACAGGAAACTGCGAGCGCCTCGTCAGACGCCGGCTCACAGCCCGTCAGCGGTGCTTCACAGCTCACTCTCCCGGTGGCATCAATGCAATCAGGTCCACCGACCTACCAACAAGGTGCTTTTCAGGATAGTCAATCTATCGCGAATCAGCAATCTGTGACACCAACATTCACAGACTCGAATGCACCTAATCTGTCACAAGCTCCACGGCCACCAAAACCTATCACTGTTGAAGTGAGGCATCCGACAAGTAAAAATGCAGCAACACCAAGACCGCCATCTCAACCTGTCAAGCGCGCTGCGAAAGCTCCGAGAAGCCAAGCGCGTGCCAGCCGTGCCAAGAACCCTAAAACCACACCATCTCCAGGGGTTCAGCCTGGAAATCAGCAAACTTTTCAAACGTCCCCGCAGACGCCCCAATTCAGTAATGGACAGCTAGGATCACAGCAACTATTAGTTCAGAATTCAACACCAAATCAACAGCAGCAACAACAACAGATGCTAGGCCCTCAAAATCAACGGGTGATAGTGAATAGAGCGTTGGGTCCAGCTATGGCTATGCCAGGTAGACAGCAATTCATTCAAATTCAAACACAAAATGGACCCATGTATCTGGCCATAGCTCCAAATCCAGCGATGATGTCGCAACAGCCGCAAGTTAACATGCAAGCAAGCTCAAACATAGGAATGAACGGAACTCAGATGGTTGGTAACATGCAACAACGCATGCCCATAATTGCCAGCCAACCTATGTCGATTGCTCAACAAATGCCGGCTCCACCTTTTAATCAGCAGCAGCAACCTCGCCAAGTATTAGTTCAGAGTCAACAGCCGATTGGGTCGACACAAAGACAGAACTCACCCGGCCCGAATCAACAATCTCACCACAATGTTCGGCAGCCGCAAACAATGCAACAGCAGCCGATGGTGATGAGTCCTCAAAACCCTGGGATGATTGTTAATAGGACTGCGCTGGGTCATACTATGGCGATGCCCGCTAGACAGCAATTCATTCAAATCCAAACACAAAATGGTCCAATGTACCTTGCTATCGCTCCTAATCCGACGATCATGTCACAACAGCAGCAAGTCAACATGCAAGGAAGCAACATGGGAATGAACGGAACTCAGATGGTTGGTAACATGCAACAACGCATGCCCATAATTACTGGTCAACCAATGTCAATGGCTCAACAAATGCCGGCTACTTCTTTTAGTCAGCAGCAGCAGCAACCTCGCCAAGTATTAGTTCAGAGTCAACAGCAGATTGGGTCGCCACAAAGACAGAACTCACCTGGCCCGAATCAACAATCTCACCAACCTGGACGCCAGCCACAAATGCAACAGCAGCAGCAACAATCTCAGCAACAGAATCAAGGGCAAACGAGTTCAACTAAACCTAGTCTGAACCTGGCTGATTTACTTCTTGAGCACGGTATACTCCCTGAAACAACTCCATCTACCAATCGTCAGCAACAAATGGTTGAGAATGATCAGCAGGCTTCGCCAGTTGTTAATCAAAATTTCACCAACCAAGACAAGCCTAATATGCCTTTTATGATGCCGACTGACCAGCCGAACTATATCTTATCTAATCAAACTAATGCCCCATTAGCCATTCAGCAGCCTATTAGAATCGCATTTGGACCGGACGGTAGTATGATATTACAGCCCCAGATAATAGGAGCCATGCCTCACACAGGTTCCCCGCAATTTGCCCCGATGCAGACTTTCAGACCAATCATGACACCGATAATTAGTGGCCAAACTATAAGCAATAGCCCCACGGAATCAGGAGGAAGTCCTGCTCCTTCGGATTCTTCGAGTAACAAGACTCCTGATACCAAACCTGGCACAAAATCAACAACTAAGCCAGCTCCTAAGAGGTCTAGATCGAAAAAGACAGAGGTCGAGAAGTTTCCGACTCTCAAAACCCCTAAGCGTAGGCAACAGTTGCAAGAATCGCAGCAGCAACAGCAACAATTACTGCTAATTCAGCCACAATCTCAGCCGCAGCCTACACAACATTTATTAATACAGCAACCATCACAACCTCAAATTCAGCCTCTACCACAAGCACCTTTATCGACTATGGCATCATTACCACCTTTACCGTCATTGGCACCACAATCAGCACAACCTCTTTCAGAATCAGAATCCCAATCACAACAACAATTACACAACTCGTCGCTTCAAATTCAATCTCAACCCCAATCACAGCCACAGTCACAGACCCATCCACTATCCCAACCCCAAGTACAACAACAGTCACCCCTACAGCAAGAACCACAACATCAAGAGCCACAACCAGTACAAGTGAAACAAGAACATCAACAACAAGACCAGCTACCGGAGCAGCAACCAGAAGAGCCGCAACAAGTATTGCAACAACAATTGCAACAATATATAGTACCGCAATCAAATTTAGATTCGAATACACTTTCTGGTAATGATTTTTGTAAAGGTAAATATTGTCACAGATTGTCGAAGATGATGAAGTTGATGTTCGTTACGTTACCTGAATAACTCAAATGTAGGTTCTTTCTAAAACTCTAGTCGATGAAATTTTTGAACTCATGGCCGAGGAATTGCTGCGCCGGAAGCGCAAAATCTTCGATAGGTACAGGTTTATAGTACTTAAACAAAGTATGGTAAGTAGGCCATTCTGCCGCACTTAAGCTTCATATCTCAATTGTGGAATTGCTAACCATCATTGCTATTGAATCCCTTCGCAAAAATTCCTAAAGGACATCGTTCCACTGTCTGAACAGGTTATGATTGAAAAAATTTTTGTAAATGACGAGAAAGACCTCTTGGGGAAAGAACGTGACTTACTTGCTCGTGGGGAAGCACTCGATAGGCCAGAGAGCGAAGCTAAGTTGGCCATAGAAAGTATATTGGATCCCACGGAACAAGTTATGATTGACAAGATTCTTGTAAATGAGGAGAAGGATCTCTTAGAGCGAGAACGCCAGCTCGTTGCTCGAGGAGAAGCACTCGCCAGGATGCCAGAAAGCGAAGCTACTCTGGCAATAGAAAGTATACTGGATCCGTCTGAAGAGAGCGAAACGAACGAGTGAAATGTATAAATGTAATAATATATTTTCAATTGTCTATACAGATATGTGATATATCAAACATTGTCGTATTCAATATTTGTTAACTTTTGTGCGTATCCTGAGTAAGCAAAAATTGTTTCGTAACAAGATTTGAACCTGGTCTGGTGCAGAATACATTTGGGGGGAATGAATTTGTTAGGTCGACCTGAGAAGTAGTACTGAACGCAGACACGTAGAATGCAAAAGAAGTCTGAAGGCGAGACGAGGCCAACGAACTTTGCGCATTCACAAACGCTATCCCACTACCGATCAACGTGGAAGCTTTTGCCTGCTGTGTTTCCACCCTGGGCCGTTTCACTTCGCGTTAGACAACCTTCGCAACCACGGCTTACGCCGAGTTGAGGATGTTGGCGTCGACCTTAGTGTGGACGTTCGATCGACATGCACACAACCCGCCGGTGATCCCCGCTCACTTCCATCCCCCTTTTTTAGCTGCACTTCTTCTGAAGGCAATGCTTACAGGGCTGTGCCAACCAACCCCAGCCGAAAGAGCCGCAGTTATTTGTCTACTTAAACTGTATATGAATACAAACCGATCACAACATGTTCATTCAAAGTTTAATAGAAATAAGGGCTTGATAATTTATGACGTAGAAAAAAATACTCTATTCCACGGGTGGTTAATCTGAATTGACGTATTTGCATCTTTTTTGTTTGGACCTTATTTTTTGTGCTGATAGTTAGTTTTTCTTCAAGTGCATATCTAACATCGATTGTAAAGAGCAGGTGATGATGGCACACTCACACACATGATTTTGGCAAGTGCCCCCGGGGTCAAATACGAACGTAACTAACGAGTTGTGGGCTTATAGATTGCAACGAGAATGACTGAAAACTATAGATGCTTTTGAGAAATGGTGAACGTTCTCATCAACGAAAGAATTCTCTGAATAGATAGATGGTTGTACTCACACTACTCCGATATTAATATATAAATCACAATCACAGTGACACAGTTGGTCTTGTTTACTGGCTCCTTTTCTTGTTGCCGATTTATTTTTGCTTACACTCACGCACTCGATCTCTGATTTCGTTATCACTAACACGTCTACTTTGTCGATGTCTGATAGCAGCATAAGCCGCTAACATGAGCAAGTACACACAGGAACACGTTAAAACTGGGCCATTGACGTGCCTAACCTAAACAAAAGTAGCGCCTAACAAACACAACAACAAATACTGTGTGGGCCGTAAATTAAACGATCACACAGTAAGCAGAGACGAGTGCTCTCTATGTTATGCCACTTGGTCACGTGTGAATCACAAAATGAAAGCCAATCAAATTACTTGAGGCATCAATCGATCGAGGCGCGAAATACCGATGACAAATTCCTCAACAGGACACTCACGGTTGTCGTTTGTCGTGCAATTGTCACTGGCTCCAACAATACCCTACTACTCACTCACTGATAATTTCTGATACACATACTCTCTGGTCTCTTTGGTTGTCATGCCGAACTGTTTATTGCCCATCGAGCACTACTAATAACAAATAACACACAGATATTCACACTGTTTGTCGGCACACACACACATTTCAGCTGCTGGCTGTACAAAACGCCCACGCGTTATATATTGGTGGCCACGTCAATCACGGGCCCGATTTGTCGTTTCTCGCCAACGCACACACACGCGCACACTTACAAACAAGACCCACTGACGTTACAGTGCGAGCACACACGCGTGTATAGTATGCACTGAATACAACTGCCTGGCTGACAGTGTAAGACTGGAAGGCCAATGGCCAAGTGACTGGTCGAGTTGGTTTTATTTATGAGCCTTCTTTGTTTGCTTTTTGGCCTCGCACGCAAGTGTGAAGCCTCATACCAGTTTATTGTATTATTGTTTGAGCGAAACTCTGCCTGGTAGCAGAGGGAGAAAGAAAAGGAAAAATCCAGGCCTCGGGGCGAAAAAAAGTTACGCAATACCTCCACCAATTTGCTCTGCCTCTTTGCTTTTAGTGTCAAACCAGTGGATACAGTTGACTATACATCAACTGTTGTCAACAAACAGACATACAGACATACAACTGTCCACACTCAACACCAACAATGGGCCCGATGGCACACTCAATGCTCAGCACTGCATACACCGCACTCAACAATAGTTTAAATGTGTCGAAACTATAGCCTTATGATATGTGCGCGTGTGTACTGGCACAGCACAGCTCACGAAGCAAGAAGGCAGGCAAACGACAATGCGGCACTTACAGTGTACAGTCAGTTTTTTCGCGCACAGGCAAACACTGGCTGTTTATTAGAATCTATATTTGTTGAGTCCTGTGTTGTTGTGTTGCGCTGCGAGGTGCCGGGGGCGGCGAGACACACAAACAGTCAACAAATGTTGCCATTGCTAGAAGTAGCTGCAAGACGGTCAGTGTATGGTTTGTTGTTGGTCTTTTTATTATTTACGTCAGCCGGTCGGTCATTGTTGGATACAAATTTTATCATTTGTAGAGTGAACAATCAGAGCCGGAGTGATAGAGAGAGAGAAAGAGAGAGCGCGACAGTGAGGACAAAATGAACCAACGCAAAGTAACAACAGTTTGTACAGTTGAACAGCAAACAACAAAAACACAATGAGCACACCACCATCTTGTTGATAGACATTTTCCTTTCATATTTGCAGTTGTTTGTTGTGTTCGCACTCAACACTGTTGCTATGTTCTTTGTTGTCGTGCGTGCAAATTTTTCGTTCGTTTGTTGTATTGTCGTCACTGTCCCCGTAGTAGTTCTCAATGTCGCTATATTAGTTGTTGTATGTGTATGTGGACGTGGATGTTGTTGTTGGTGGTGCTGCTACTCGTGAAGCTACTGTCATTACTTCTATTGCCACTGTCTTCGTTGTTGGGCGGCAAAGACAAGGCAAAATGAATAAAGTTCCGCCGCTACATTCAACAACAACAAACGCTGTTCCGCTGGTCCCTTCAGCATAACATTTCGCTTCATGAACTTTGCACTATATGTATTAACAAACAGACAAACAAATATTGAGAATAAGTATGCAAAATGCTCATCGGTCGTCATTTATTGTTAGCTAGCACTTATTGGAAGAAACGCTACTGTTTACATACAAATTCCGTTCGCGCGAGTTGTAGTCAGAGACGCATGGCCAGACAAGTTTGAAGCGAAAGTTTTCCAATCCCTTTCAATTGCTACACCACCGTTCGTGTTCTTATCCACTGTTGAACATGATAAATCTAATTCTTCTGATTTTGTCACCATTAAAATGGAAAGGAAAAGTTCTCTCAAGTATTATAATGGAAAAAAATTGTTATAACAGTTGTGTGCGATTGAATCGAATGAAACAAGTTGTCGGCTCTCTTTTGCACCAAGCCTGGAACAACGTATGTTGTTTGAGCAATCATTCGATGTGATTCTTCACGCCTACAATTGCTCACGTTTTATCGAATATGAATTTCGTTTTTCCATCGCTGTTTCTAACTCAGTAAATCATCTCTAGCGAGATTCATCCTTGGCATAGTTTTAGTGTTGCACTGTAGCATTGAAGTAAAATGAAATCATCTATTATATCGAGGAGAAGTTGGATAGACGAATGAATCTGCTGCAATGTCTCAATGGTCAATCACTAGCACCGAGTACAAGGGTTTTACAAAGACATTGTTTCATTGATTCCGAAACATCATTCTATGCAATGACTCTGACTTTTAATATACGATTGGAGCGATAGAGGCACCACAGTTTCGCTGAGTTCTAGAGGCAATTGTATGCAGCAACAACGAATTGAAATAGATTCTAACAGTGATGGCTCCATTCATTTAACAGCAATTTTCTCGCCTCCATGGCATTCCGTGTGATTTGCTGGGTCCTTGTGATCCCTTACGGTCAGAAACAATCGAACACGAGAGTGGATTCTCCGAAGAGTCAAATAGCAGCAGCGCATGAGGCCATTCATTCATGAGGTTCATTTTTCTCCAGTTGTTAAATCACCTAAAAGAGGCGGCTAGAAATGCTAAGAGAGTCGCTCCCTAGTGATTTGAAACAATAATGATATAAAGAAAATGAAAGATATCGTAGAATCTATCTCTCTCTTCCCTGTGACACAGGAGACATTAGTTAGAGCAGTCTCGAAGGCCTGAAATCGGTCATTCCGAGGAGGAGAGAGAGAACAACAAGCAGCAGCATGATTTGTATAACACATTTGCTGCACATTAATTTGTTATGGTAATAACACGCGCGTCATAAATGTTTTGTTTACTGAAGAATCTTTGATACGTTACTTAGACTAGATGTTCATGCAAATATTCAATGTGGATATGCACTATGATTATAGTCTAGTTCTCTAGTAGTCAAGTTTGTATAGTTGTTCGTTGAGATTAGTGTTTTCACAAATGCAGAATCGTGGCAAAGAATAGCCACGAAAATATGATGACAAGTAAAAATAAAGAAAAGCCAGCAACAATAGATGTACTCAAACGTCATATAGCTACGTGATTAGTGTGTTTGTGTTCATGTATTAGTGTGTTTTTAATAATGTCCAATAAAACTGCTACTGATCAAGACCATAGCAGTTGTGTCTAATAACAAATCATAACTGATGAGTCGATGAAAACTTGCAGCCTATGAAAGTTTGAAAACAATGCCTCCTAAGCTACATGCGCATCTGATTGGGCTAGCACCGCCGGTACAAATTGTATAGCCAAAATGTACAGCTCGAATGTTGTTTTCTTCTTATTTCACGCTCACTAAATGTTGACACTTTGTTGTTGTTGTTGCTTGCTAGACCGAATAAGGTTTGAAGAATAAAGGGATGGGGAGAAGAGAAGAGAATAATGATGAAGAAGAAATAATACTAATATAATGAAATGACAATAGTACCATATTTGTGGGAGCAGGATTAGTGTTCAATTTGACAAACAACAATTGTAAGCAATCAGAATACTCTAAGCAACGCTTAAAATTGAACAATTGTAAGCGTGTGTGAGTGAGGACACACATTCGAGGTTGATATTCCGGTAGCACTGCATCAGACAGACAGCAATATTAGAAGTAGTGTTGATATATCAATTGTGACAGGCTACTAGATTTAATACAGCAAGATCTAAGCTAGCTCTCAGCAGTTTGAGCAATTGAGGGAGGGCGCTCTTATCGTCATTGTTGTTGTTGTTGTCGACATGATAATAGTGATAGTGACCAATGATTGTTCGCATTCGTCGGCCACCCTGGTGACACCAATTAGACTCAAATCGATGCTTCTTTCAAGACCGATGCCTCCTCTGTATGCGCCTGCTTGACGTGATTTGGTCTGATTCTGTTTGTTGCGCTCATGATCTTAAATACACCACTAACATGAACATTAGGCAGAACATGAGTTTCGACATCGAGATAATCTCGTGTTAGAGATTATTTCGGCCTTTTGAGCATCCAATCTTTTCGAAATCTTCAACCATGTTGATCATTTGCATTCACCATTTTGCCATCCGGTGTTTCACACACTGACACGTTTCCAATTGTGTGTTTTTCCTTTCGATAGTTAGACTCTATCTATGTTTGCCGTTCTGATTCAATGTTGTGATCAGTGTGACCATATAAGTTTCGTGATGAAACTTGAAAACTCATACAACTGTGAAATTCAGATGATGCTATAAAATAAAATGAAAGATTACTGTTAAAAAATGTCTTACAACAACAAGCGGTAGCTTGGAGCGAATTTTCTGTTGTTGGGCTACTTTTTTCACGGATATTTATTTATATTTATATGAACAATATAACGTATAATTAACACAGCCATCTTTGGTGGTCGCGAGTCGAGACACCAAAATCAATAGTACCATCGAGTGGCTGTCATATTAGTTGTTTGTTGCTACTGTGTGCTCATTCATGCTTCATGCACGTCTCAATTTCAACTTGGCAGTTTACAGTCGAAATGCACAGAACACTTCGTGTATATCAGCTTCCCGATGTTGTTCTGTTCGCTCGTCCATTCTTTAGTTCCATCTTTCGATCAATCAAACAGCAACACGTCATCGCGAGCATCATTGTGTGTGTGTGTGTGTGAGTGTGAGTGTGGATCAAATCAATCACAATCGACACACGCACATCATTTTTAGTTTGTGTGCATAATGTGAGTTTTACAATCAAAATAAAGTCGACCAATGTTTACATGGACATCATCTCAAATCGACATGAACGCCTAGTGATGGAACTCCAGCTGCTGCTGTTTATGACATGACGTTTGTTGTTGTTATTGCTTGCTCGTGATTGCACATTGCAACGTTATATGTATTTTGACATTAGTACTTATGTAGTTTTATAGGAAAAGTACATGAGAAAGCCTATAGTTTGGTTTTGTGAGCTCGTGTGTGTATGTGTGAGTGTTTAGTTTGTCGCGCGCGTTCACACAGATTATGGCCAGCACATGCCGGAGCATTGATATACTCAACGAGCGTTCATGGTGCGCATGCGCAAACAAAGTGCTGTTTAATTCAAGATTGAGGCTAAACTTTTGACACATATGCACGTAGTTGGTGACATTTGATAGTGAGCTTCAGATGAAGACAAAGAGAACGAAACGAAAAGAAAAACAGTTCCAACATCGATCGGTTTCGACAAGAACAGGTTGACGTCAATAAAGATTCAATCGAACGACGAGACAAGATTCAATTACAATAATTCCACATCAATAAATAGTCACACAAGACAACTAATGAGCCATTATGAAAATGAATCCAATGCTAACTAATGAGCTTGATTCTGCGTACATCGCTCTCAGCAACAGCAACACACAAATGTCGAGCGGCCATTACATAGACCAAGAAAGCAATCGTTGCACATCGACATCTCCATGGCCGTTGCTAGCGTCGGCAAGTGCCGACAGTATGCAACTGCATTGCAAGTCTCAATCTAACCTTAATAATACCAAACGAATCAAGAAAAAGCCACAACAATCAACTATCGATAGTAAAAAACTAGATCGAGAGCGTACAAAGCAGGAGAAATTGGCCAATATTAAACATTCAAAGCCGCCATACTCGTATATTGCACTGATCACAATGGCCATACTGCAATCGAAAGATCGCAAGGCAACGCTGGCTGACATTTGTGATTTTATACGCTCACGTTTCCCGTATTACGAAGAAAAGTATCCGCTGTGGCAGAATTCGATTCGGCACAATTTGTCACTGAACGATTGCTTTGTTAAGGTAGCCCGCGAAGCCGGCAATCCTGGCAAGGGCAACTATTGGAGTTTGGATCCGCACTCGGAGGACATGTTCGACAATGGTAGCTTCTTGCGTCGTCGCAAACGTTACAAGCGACCCAATCAATTTCTCACAGGAAGATCCGAGTACAGAGCGTCAATGTCAAATCAATACGCTTGCACAATGAGCGACCCGCGACAAGTATATGTTTCTTCAGACGTCACGGCGACAGGTGGTCACCACAAGTATGATATACCATTAGCTTGCCCAGAACAATTGATCGGCGCACCCTTTCCCGGCACCAAACCCAATGTAGCTTTAAGCACCGAATCGATCAACAACACTCATACCAATCAAGATAAATCAACAGCAACAACTCTGATCACTAGAGATCCCAAATCATATCACCATTTGAGTTCAATATTCACGAATGGTCCGATACGCTCCAATGCAACGGCTAGCTCGGCCATCGCTGTTGCTGCCAACACTGAGCTGACATCTCTATTTATGCAATCGCCAGCTTCGTTCATGCAAGCTTTGTATTGCTCAGGCGGTGTGCCCGACGCTATCAATGGTCGAATGACAGAAAACCAACAGCGACGAGCATCGTCATCACAATCGAGCTCACCGTTAAGCACTTCGCCGTCGTCTTATTTGGGAACCAACATGTCGCAAAAACAACCCACTTTTGCATCGACAACGGTTAGCAGTTGCGCGCCAGCAAAAACTGGTGCCTGGTCTGCGGCAGATTCAATGTACTTGTGTGCCGCTGCTGCATTGGCCGCTGCCACCAGTTCTTCCAACAACAACAAACTCCACGGACAACCGATAGTTTCGTACCCGTTCGATTCATTACAATGGATCAACAGTAGCAACAACAACAGTGATGCACACTACACAAATTCGCTCGACAATTTCACACACAATTCTACAATGACGAGCTCCTTGAATCATCGCACCAACCTGAACAATGCAAGTGCATTCTCGCCTATGAATATTTCCGATCACACACAACCAATCACATTCAACACAAACGCTCGAGATACGAGCAATGCTGCTAGTAAATGTCACGCTTTCAATATCGACAATCTAATAGGTATCACGAGCAGACATAAATAGCGAACATGAACACTTGTTTCGATATTCATATACGCCCATACAAATAAATGAAAGAAGCTTCTCCTCATCAAGAATTCACTAAAGACAAC